>JAQZBX010034810.1:0-24641 GCA_029593785.1 Cabassous unicinctus | reverse complement strand
TTAACTCTCAGACAGGAAATTCATGTTATGATGCCACACGCAGTCACTGCCCTAATGAACTCACATGGGCATCGGTGGATATCAAATCCCTGACTCGCACATTACCAAGGTTTACTCTGTGAAAACCCCAGAGTAATAATAGAAACAGTGCGCAGACTAAACCCTGCCACCTTTTTACCAGATGAGGAAGGGGCTTCTGAGCATGACTGTGTTGAAGTGACTGAGGAAGCTTACACCAGTTGCCTCGACCTCCAAGACAAACTGCTCCCTTCTCCAGAACAGACACTATTTACAGATGGGAGCAGTCTTGTTAAAAACAGGGAGAAGCTTGCTGTATATGTAGGCACCACTACCAAATGGGTAGTGGAAGCGGTGCCTCTATCGCAGGGATGATCTGCGCAACAAGCAGAACTCTGGGCGCTGGTCTGAGCCCTGCAGCTAGCCGCCGGGCAAGAGGTAAACATTTACACTGACTCTAAGTATGCATTTGTTACCATTCATATCCATGGGGCAATTTATAAAGAAAGAGGTCTCCTAACCACAGGGGGAAAGGAAATCAAAAACAAAGAAGAAATTCTCCAACTGTTAGAAGCAATCTGGAAACCAAACAAAGTCGCCATCATTCACTGCTGGGGACATCAGAAAAAAATGGACATGGTCGGTCAAGGAAACAGGCTAGCTGACAAAACAGCTCGGCAAGCAGCTGAAGGAACCCACAGAATACGAGTCCCAGAATTGACACTGCAGCTGTCCCTCTTAGGACAAGAGACTAATCAACTAAGCTATACCCGGGAAGAACAGGAATGGGCTGAGAGAGAAGGGGAAAGCCAAACCCCCGAAGGAACTTGGCCTCTCATGGATGATGAGATTTTTGTCCCAAAAGGAGCCATTCATGACCTCATCCAGCGATACCACCGACTCACCCACCTAGGGAAAACTGCAATAGAAGTCTTGCTCAGGAGATACTAATACATAGCCTGGCTAGCTTCTCTCTGTGTAACCATCAGCAGCCAGTGCCATGTTTGTGCCAAAAACAACCCTTTGCAGGGCCACTGTGCTCCGGTAGGTCTCCAGCACATGAGGATGGCTCCATTTGAAGATCTTACAGTAGACTTCACAGAAGTGAAACCAAGTTGGGGTACAAATATCTGTTGGTGATGATATGCACCTTTTCAGGTTGGGTTGAAGCTTTTACCACTAGCACCAAAAAGTCAAGAGAAGTGACTAAGGCTTTACTTAGAGAAACCATTCCACAACATGGGCTGCCACTATCTATTGGAAGTGACAATGGCCTGGCATTCGTGGCTGCAGTAGTCCAAGAGCTAGCAAAAATGTTAGGAATCAAGTTGAAACTCCATACTGCTTACAGGCCCCAGAGTTCAGGGAAAGTTGAACACATGAATCAAACCCTCAAAGCCACCCTGGCCAAATTCTGCCAAGAAACTGGGCTCCCTGGGTAGACTTACTTCCCTTGACTCTTCTCCAAGTTTGGTATACCTCAGGACCCACAGGCTGTTGACTCTTTCAAATTCTATTTGGGCAGCCACCCCCAATTATCTGGGCCTTCAAAGGAAATCTCAAACTTCTGGGGGAGGCTAGCCAAGATTTCATTCTCCAGCAGCTGGGGAAATCTCTACCCAAAATGCATAAAACTGTGTTGTCCCAGAATCTCATCCCACTGGGACACCTAGTGCACCTTCACCAGCCAGGGGACCTAGTCTGGGTCAAAGACTGTAAAAAAGAACCCCTTCAGCTTTCCTGGACAGGTCCACATACTGTGATCATTGTAACTCCTACTGCTCTTAAAGTTGCAGGCATCGTCCCTTGGATCCATCATTCCAGGGTCAAGAAGGCACACCCCGATAAAGAGCAGGACAGCTGGACAGCCCAACCTGTTCCCAGACACTGTTGAGAGTGCAAGTCGCCCGTGATCCCTGGGCACCAACCTTGCCAAATGCCTGCTGAATGGACCCCTACTCCTGGTGGGTCCTGTGCTTATTCAGCCTATTGGCCTTGGTATTTGGAGTTGGACTCACTGCTCTGGCCCCTGCAGACTGGACTATTGTGAATAGAGCCCTAATTGCAATTGCTTACTGGTGTATAATAGGATGCTTCTGTGCCTTAACTTTCTTTTCTTTTACTTCCTTGCCCCCTCTCTAGGACCCAATACCTGTCCCCAAAATCTATGGCAGCTGCAAGTTAGCCAAAGCTGGGGCAAACAATCCTTGCTGAACGCTTCAGTCCTGTTCTCAGCAGGTGCAACTTCAGCCTCTGTAATATTTGACGCTTGCAGGGCATTTCAAGTTCAAGCTCCTTATACCTTGCTAGTTGCTCTGTACCCCCACACCCCCATACCTGCTCCCAGGAGAGGGTGTAGGGGTTGCAACTATGGGAGTTATGACAAATACATCTTCCAAGACCCCCAAAAGAGTAGAGGATTCTGCCGCTCTTTGAGTTTGCTGGTAGGTGCCACTGCTCCCTGGAAGGTGGTCCCACCGAATTCTCCATATCTCCTACAGAAAATACCCAGCCTGGCAGGGTGTGGCATAGAAACCTGTGACCCTGTAAAAGTCACCTTATTTAACATAATCACCAGATCAGAAAATACCTTTTTAATGGGCCAAACAGGACTAAAACTAGGAATCAGAATATATGACTCATATATTATGGTAACCCAACCCCCAGAGAAAACCCTGATGAAAAATACCAGTAAAGCTGCCCAGATGCTAAAAGCCAAAGTTAGAACAGTCCCCGGAATGTCCTTTTGAATCAGGTTCAAAATTTCCATCAAGTCCTAAATGAATCTCGGCCTGACATAGCTGCCTCCTGTTGACTATGTACTTCCTCAAGTCTAACCATCTTCACCGTACCTGTCCCATGGAATGTAACACTCCTGACCCAGTCTGCATAACCGAACCCCCAGGAAAACTGGCTAACTGTAAAAACATAACTACCAGGTCTCCTTCAACCATCTTCCCTCTTGGAAAGGCCAACTGTAACACCACCCGCCCACTCAATGAGCCTGACTGATGCGCCGCAAACTCTACCATCTTGGTCTGTGGCGCCAATGCCTACCGGTGCCTACCCCAGGATGGCCACGGTATCTGCTAACTGGCTTAGCCAGTACCATTGTTCTCAGTGTATGGAGATGAATTGCCTGGAGTGTTCTCCCAAGCCAAATGAGCAATACAGGCAATTCCAATACTCTTTGGACTAGGAGTAGTCCGGAGCGCAGCAGTAGCAGGGGCCTCACTCTAAGTTGGTCAGGAGGATTTACCAACACTAGCAAGGGAAACATCAAATGACCTTGAAGAAATATTGGGGGTTCTCAATGGGTTGCAAGACCAGATAGACTCGTTAGCAGAAGTGGTTTTGCAAAACATGTGAGGATTAGACTTGCTCACCACAAGTTCAGGGGGGATCTGCCAGGTCCTGGGGGAAGAATGTTTCTATGCAAACTCCTCAGGAATAGTTAGGGACAAGGTTGCCCTACTAAAGGAATGAGCCAAAGACTGGTTAAACCATGTATACCAGGCATCTGCCAACGGGAACTACTTCCAGTATCTCCTTTCATGGATTTTGCCATTTATGAAAGTAATAGCCTTAGTCTTCTGCCTCTTAACTTTTGGGCCATGCGTTTTATGGTACCTAACACAATACGTCACTTCCCGCTTAAATGCCTTAAAACGCCAAGTGATGCCACGTGTTAAATATCAGCCTATGGGAACTATAGAAAAATCCCCATGTTAGCAGATGATGCCCCATAAAGATTTATAAGGGCAACAAAAGGGAGGAATGATAAGGGAAGAGCTGGGACCCTAACTCACCTCAGTAGAAACCCACAGCTTTAGGAAAGTAAACTCCCCTCAGTCCCTTTTCTCCCCTCCTCCCTTTTCTCCATGGAATCCACATCATTAGGAAGATAAGCACTCCCTGCCTACCCCTTTCAACTGGAATGTACAACTCTAAACAGATAATGACTCTTTTCCTCCCTAATAGCCCTGTGCTTTAGGAAGATAAGCTAATCTCACTCTTTTCATTTTTATAACTCTGCCTGCCCAATTGCTTAGGAATTTGCCCACTTAGAGTTCCTCTTAGAGTTCCTATATAAACTTATGAAAATCAAGACACAGGGCTCAGATTTTTGGGGAGATTTTTTGTGCCCGCCTGTAATACAGCTTTGTTCATCAGCCACCCCAACCCCCACAGAGTGCCGCTTGGGTTTCTCATTCCATCTGCCACAACAGGATATTTTTCTAAGAAGTGGGATTGTTGGCTGCTGCAATTTTGCTAGATATTGCCAATTATCCCTCTAAAGAGTTATATTATTTTTCATTTCTATCAGCATTATACTAAGTTCTCAATTTCCCTTCAGACTAATCAAACATTTTCATTTTATATTCTCTTAAGTCAGAAATGGTATCTCTTGGTGTTTTATTTTTAAGTTCAAAGAGGCTCTCAGGTGGATGTTATCTCTCCTCCCCTTTTACATATACATTTGATGGTTTTTACGGCTACACTTCCACAATGGACAGATTGAGAGAGAGAGACAGAGACAGAGAGAGACAGAGACAGAGAGACACAGAGACAGACAGAGACAGAGAGATAGAGAGACAGAGAGATGCATATAGACTTTATAATTTTTTGTGAACTCAGTCAATGCAGAGAAATTTCATACATATTACTGGATTAAATATTTCATTTTAAATTAAGAAAACTATCTTTCTGATGAGGTCCATTTAGATTACACAAGTGGGATCTGGAGTCCAAAATGGACTTTCCTCAGAATGCTGAAAGGAGAGTTTTCTGAAAAGTTTTCATGCTGTCAAAAATATTTGCAAAATGAGGGTTAAGCAAATTAAAGAAGATTTTGTCTGCTACTCTTTTACAGTATTGATCATTGTGTCTTGAAGCAAAAGGCTATAATATATCTCAAAAATCCACTTGAACATTTAACCTCTATTTTATGTATCATGACAGGGGCTTAATATTCAATGTAACATGTTAGAGAAAACCTGTTCTTGGAGTACATAATACTTGTGACATTAGCACAGGGGATTTGGCAGCAGTTGAATTGGCAGTGGCCAGATCACTGACTAGTGGTGTTTGTGATTCAAAACATTCTCTACTAAGGGCAAGGTTCATCTCAGGAGAAGTAAAAGTGACTATAACAGATACAGAATCTCGTTTTTCTCTACCATGCATGCAATGTACCTGAATTCCAAACTTGTAATAACTAAATTGAATCTGAATGATCCAAATTAATTTTCTCTTGACTTGTGCCTCAATGAAGAGTTGAATCCTTATAAACAGGTATTTATCTGTTTCAGTACCTTGCCTGGAAGTTAAGGGGACCAACACGAGTTCCCTATGTTCTTGACAGGTGCAGAGACTTGAAATCCACACAAACATTGATCACACAAGGGAAAGAGCTTTATTAAGATGATGGAGGTGAGGAAAATAAATTTTCAATCTCTCTCCCTGAACAAAGTTGGCTAGGGTTTTTATTATTTTCAGACAAAGGTAGGTGTTAATAGGGATATTGAGATCTTAAGGGATATTGATTGATTTGTTTAATTAGAAGTGTGTAAGGGCAGGACCCAGAGGCTGGCTGGGGTAAGCATTTGTTTACAGGTTACAAACTAGACCATAAATTGCTTAATTAACATCCATTAAGAACTGAAAAAGTTTGGCTGAGATAATGCATAAGGTTGTAAATAGTTCAATCCACAGAAGATAATGACTAAGGAGACTTAAGCTAAACGCTTGAAAATCCGGACTAACTGAACAAAATGGGAGATCAAGGGGCTGTAAGCATGGATGATAAGATAAGGAGAATACCAGTGGGAAATAGTTACCAGTTAAAGATTACACAGCTATAAAAATAAAACTTGATATTTAGAATCAAAGAAATAAATTTATAAAGAAGTCTCCTATGTAATAATTCAGTGACTATAGTTGTTTGCTAACTTTCAATACTTGGTTTCATTTATCCCATTCTGTTTGTAAATTCCTCAATCTTGCCAGGCTCAGACAAACAGAAAGGAGTAACAAATGGAAACTTGCTTGGTGTAGATAAGGAAAAAGAAAACAGAAATTTACTTTGTGACTAAAGACAGTTTCTGGGTAATAATAGGTAACAATGTTAAGCTACAATGCTATGAGTTAAGAGAGTGAGATTACATAGTCAAAACTAAAATACAGTTCATTCACCAAATTTGAAATTTGAGGCTTCAGTATAACATATATCATTTGGCTACTTTTGGTCTCTCTCATAACTTTTGACTGATCATAAAATTATTAACAAAAATCAAGGTTATTTTAAGAACCCAAAGATAAAATCGTGATTTAGCATTCTCTAAAAAGGTATGGTATATTGTTTTACTTTGTAACAGGTGAAAATAAAAATCCAGTAATAATCTCTCCTAAAGAAAGAGTTAATTTTATTAAACAAAGATTTATTGGAAACAAAGGGATGTTTTATTTATGTTCTTAAAGAAATATATATTGCTGGTAAGTATTATTTGTAAAAAAAATCTATTTTAAAGTTACATGAAATTTGAAATTTGGGCACCAAAATAAGCACTATTTTAAAAATATATTGATTAGTTAAATCATTAAATTAAAACTCTGAAGGACTTATTTATTATTTTAAATTTTATTTTGACATAATTTCAGATTTACAGAAAAAATGCTAACATTTTACAAAGAATTCCTATATAGTCTTCCCCCTGCTCCCCTGAATGTTAACATTTTATCACATATTTTTCCTGAATTGTTCAAGAATTAATTGAGAACATGATGCCTCTTTACACCATTTATATAAGTATTACTAAAACCAAGCATATTCTCTTAAATGACCACTGTGCTATTACCAAAAACAGCAAGCTAAAATTGATTGCAATTATTTTCTAATCTACAGATCTTATTCTGACTTGAAGGGCATGCCTGGCTCCTTTGTTAATATTTGATTTGCTCTTATTATTAGATTTAAGTTTTCTACTGTGGATGCCAGTGTCTCTGTCGGGTCTTCAAAACCAGCAATTCTCTTCAGGGTCAGCTGACTAGGATTTCGGAGATTGGTGTCTGTACATATTTTATAGATAACATTAATGGCTTAAAGCTGCTTTAGCAATTTAGGGTGAATGTATTTTTTCACTAATGTAAAGTTCATGAAATGAAGCATTCAAGTCAAAACACTTCTAAAAATGATTTTTAATGTTCTATGAAACAAAATTTAACTTACTATTGAAAATCTATTTCATTGTCCTGTCTTTACTATCATCAGGAACAATGATTTTCAAAATAATAAAAATGAAGTCAGGATATTAATGCAATTTCTGAGTCCATATTTACTTTTATAGTATTATAAATATTTAAAAAATGTTACTAATTGTATGTTAATGAAGAAAACTTGATTTTTTAATGTTGTTTTTCCATTTAGAGGGTTTTCAGTTAACCACAGGTAATTTATTTAATAGTGTTGAGACAGACGAAACTTAGATGATGAGAAACCCAAGCTTGCAATCAGAGAGATGGAGGAACAAGGTTTTATTATGTGCAGGCCCAGAGGAGAGTCAAGTGTCCAAAAAATCTTAGCCCTGGGCATTGGCTTTCATGGGGACATATAGGTTTCTGTTTATTGGCTAGTGGGTTGCTGGGCAAGCTTCTGAAGCAAGCAGGCAGGCAGAGGTTACAGAAGCAAAGGTGCAGGTTTAGCTTCTCTTCCTAAAGCAGAGGGCCTCAGGGAGGAGAGGAGTAGAGTCTTTAACTTCGTGGATTCCAGACAAAAGGGGGAGGAGGGCGCTTATCTCCCTAAGTTGTGGATTCCATGGGAGAAAGAGAGGAGGGGCAGTTATTTTCTCAAAGCTGTGGGTTTCTGCTAAGGAGGAGAAGAGAGTGCTGTTAAAGAGGCAGCAGCAACTTTATTCATCAATAGTAGAGCACATCATTTCAAAGCATTTTTCACTTCCTGGTTCTTCAGGTTATAAATTAAAGTATTTAGCATGTGAATTACCACGACATAAAAAACAGAAGCTATTTTGTCAGTATCCAGAGAATGGCTTATTTTGGGCTGCATATACATGAAGATGATTGTCCCGTAAAATATAATGAAGGAAGTCAGGTGTGATGCAGAAATTGAAAAGACTTTTTGTCTGCCTTCTGAAGAATTAATCCTCAGAATGGCAAATAGAATGAATATGTAAGAAATGAGGACAATGAAAAGAGAGAAGAGAGTATTGAAATCAGCAAATTATAACAATATCAGTTCTTTGAGGTCTTTGTAATGGGTTTTATGACAGGCCAGACCAACCAAAGGAATATCATCACAATAGAATTGATTTATTATATTCGAGTCACAGAAAGACAAGTGGAAGGTAAGAAGTGCCTCTAAGAATCCCACAGAAAATCCATACAAATATGTCCCAGCCCCACTTGAATACAAACCCTTCTATTCATGACAATGGTATAAAGTGTTGCAGATGGCCACGTACCTGTCATAGGCCATGACTGAGAGCATATATGCTTCACAGATCACAAACATGACAAAGCAAAACAACTGTGTGGCACAAGCAGGTAGCAATATTCTTTTTAACTTTCTGGAGGAAGTTCACCATTGTGTTCGGCGTGACAGAGGAGGTATAGCAAAAATCAACAAAAGCTAGATGACTGAGGAAAAAATACATGTGTGTGGAGCCGAAAACTGATTTGAATTAGCATAATTAACCCAAGATTACCCATGGCACTAATTAAGTAGATCACCAGAAAGACTCGAAAAGAAGGGCTCGAAGTTCCATGCTGTCTGTGAGTCCCAAGAGGATGAATTCAGTCACACCCGAATTATTGCCTTTGGCCATGGAATATGTGTGGAAGTATATTATACCATTATCTCCAGAATATCTGTTTTGGATAATCTTGGCTCAATGAATTAAGGAGTTGACTCACCCTCATTTTGTGGTGACCATATTGGAAAGATAATTCTCATGGATCTCATGGGCTGTTCTTAGGTTTCAACTTTACCTGGTTTGGCCTGAATATATTTATTCCAAACAAAAATTCCAATATGCTCAGTATTGTGGGGTATTGTTAAAGAAGACAGAAGATACCTGAATTAAAAGATGAAATCTAGCATATAGAATGAAAACCCATTATTATACTTATAGCGGAATAAATAATTCAATGATTCAAGGGAAGACAACAGATACCAGAGCAATAGATAAAAGTGAAATAATTAGACATTTCAAAATAACTCAGAATCAAGGCAATTCTACTAATTAATTCAAATGGATAATGCATGACACCTGACACTAAATTAACCTATTAGAGAAAATATGCCAGAACAGGACATTTCTTAAAATGCAATATAATGAAGGGTTACTTATCCGTATAAACAGTAAAATAGATTATAAACTACAGAATATATAACATGATGGGAGTCAGTGATGTGCCAGCGAATGTTTATGAAGTAGCTTTCAGAAAAAGGAAGGAAGTTCCTGGATTACAGCATCTGCTGATTTCCTGAATTCCAGGGTTTAAATGCCCCATCAGCTGATTCCAAGCTACTAACCTGTCATCAGCCATCAATGGAATTGGGAAGAATTGTGCAGATATGGCTCTTGTGAGCTGGTATAAGCTGCCTCCAACAGAGCACTGGTGGTTGCTATTTAAATATAAATTGATATTATAAACAAAATAATATAAAATACTATTTAGTAAGAGACATATACCTTATATAATTATACCATATTTTAAAAGCAGCATTTAAAATCCATGATGTCTTGAACTATTGTCTTACTATGAATTTATTATTAATCTATTACAAATTAATTACAATGGGAAAATATTAAATACCAAACTACAGGATAAAAATATGTTGTCCATCAGATTGCTCCAATTTAAATAAAGATAATATCCACTTTTGGTAAATATGGGAGAAAATAGATATAATCTTAAATATCTAATAGCAATTTAAATTTTCTTTTTTCTGGAAAGCAAAGTAACACTGTTGCACATTAAATCATGTCTCCCACAAAAGTCATGTTTAGGTCCCAACTCCTCATCCTCTGGATGTGAACCCATTTGTAAATAGGACATTTGAAGATTTTATTAACAAAGGAGTGCCCAAACTGAATGAGGGTAGGCCTTAATCCAATATGGCTTAAGACCATATAATCAAAGTACACTGGACACAGAAAAGAAGCAACAGGGAATAGCCAGAAACTGGAAGTCAACAGACCCTTAAAGATTGCCCGCCAGCTAGAAGACACTGACATCAAAAGAAAGCAAGCATTCTAACCTGTGAAATTGTGAGCCAATCAATTCTTGTTGTTAAGCCAACCCCTTTTATGTTATTTGCTGTAGCAGCCAGGAAACTAAAACAAACAGTAAACATCAAATTTCTGAAAAAGCTTCCTGTCACTTGATACAATGATTCTATTGCTGGGTAATTAGAAAAATAATAAAAGTATTTCAGGTATATACACTCTTCTTTTTTTTAATTTCCTCAAAATGAAAATTGTCTAAACATATTCTAACAGTTGTTATATATTATTGAACAGTTGTTCAGTAAAATATTAGTCATTATATCTGAAAGAAGTCTACATTTATTAATATTGAGAAGTGTTCCACAAATAATAACCATAAACAGCCGGTTTCTAAATAAGTTTTACAATAGTAACTGATTTATATATAGTCACATGATATGGTCTGTTGATTATATGTACATGTAGAAAAAAATGTACTCAAATATCATTACTATAATGTGAAAAGCCATTACGTATTAGTCCTTCTTCCCTTCCTTCCTTCTTTCCTTCCTCCCTCCTTCCCTCCCTCCCGCCTTCCCTCCCTTTCTTCCTTCCTACACAATTTTAATCATGCTCTGCATTTTATGCTACACTATCTCATTAAATGTGATTTCATATGTGTTACAACCCATTCCATGTTTGTGCACATTAGCAACTTAATTTTCTATATTAATAATCCTATAATTTGTGTTTTTCTAATGTCCAGATGGACATTTGAACTATTTCCAATTATTTGACCATAAGAATAATGAAAGGCAGGCTTTTAAAAAATATTTTTATTTGAATATAATCTCCTTTCTTTGGGCATTAATAACATATTTCTTGTCATTTGCCAATAAGAATTTAAATGGTCGCTAGATGAACAGGGAAGGAGAAATATAAGAAAATATTATTCAGCCTTAAAGAAAAATGAAGTTCTGATACATGAGACAACATGATGAACCTTGAAGACATCATGTTGAGTGAAATAAGCCAGACACAAGAAGGCAAATATTGAATGATCTCACTAATATGAAATAATTAGGAAAGTTGGTAATGAATAGTGATGATAGTAGCAAAGCATTGTGAATGCAATTAAGAGCACTAAATGATATATTTGAATGTGTTTAAAAGGGGAAATTTTAGTTTGTCTATATATTATTAGAATAAAATTTTTAAAACAAAAAAACAAAAACCATAAGGCTGTAAAATGCAGTAAACCCTAATGTAAACCATGGACTACAGTTTCTGTTATATTATAATAACTATAAAAATATTCTTTGATCAATTGTAATAACAAATATACTACATTAATGGAAGCTGTTAATAATAGGTGGTATATTGGAACTCTGTGGTTTCCGCATGATTTTTCTGAAACCTACAAGTTCTCTAAAAAAAAGAAAAATACATACATGAGTCACAAACTCCAAATCTCTTTCTCTGAAATTGATTATTATAAAATTGTCATTCCATTTATTAGAAAAACATACAGACATATATATATATGTTTCACTTATTTATCAGTTATCTATATGGTATTCTCATTTATTAATCATTCCCTCATGTTCACTTGACTTATAATTAGTAGAATTGGGATGAAAACTCAAGCCTTTGGTCTAGTAGAAAGGGGAATGATGAGACGATATTTAAGTTCCTGCCATGGGTCATTATCTTTTCTCATTTTTTTTAATATTCAAAAATACTCTAAATCTAATAGTGATATGCTCATTTAATGGATGAATAACCTAATATTCAGTGAGACCACAAACAATAAACTAAAGCATTTGGAATCTAACCACATTTGTGTCACTGAAAGACATGCTCCTTTCTCTCAGCTTCATTGCCTACCGGGCTCAGTGTATCATAAGCTACACGTTAGTAAATAATGACCAACTTACCTAAGCTTTGCCCAGCATAGCTGCATATAATACTATCTTCTGGCAAGTGACCTATGATGTTTCAATTATTGTGAGTGTATTTGTTAGAATTCTTTATGCTCCTGGGGTTCATTCCTTGAATTTCATTTTTCAAAATATATTCTTGGAAAACAAAATATAATGAGGTCTCATAGGCAAAATGAAAGCAGTTCACTTAAAAAATTAGTCTTTAAAGAAAGACCAAAACAAACTTTCATTTTAATGAAAGGCCATGGTAAATCAGTGGCAGAGATCAGATTAAAATGTATGATTCCCTTTAATAAAGAAATTTTTATATGTATTAATAAGAAAGAGTTTTATACTTACAATATTTTTCAAGAAATTTACAAATCAGGAAAATATTTAGACTACATGTTTTTGCTTTACACTTGGAATATATTGTCAGTGCTGCATTAAAATCTTGAACTCTGAATTAAGGGTTGGAGGGGACTTGACTTTTGTAAATGCTCTGCCTGTTCCTAGATAGTTGTCTATCTAGATAATTAATGATTTTTTAATACATTATTCATTTGATAATGAGAAAATTGATACAATTTACTTTGGATCATAGAATTGATTATTTTAATAAATTTGTCCTATAAGAAATGAGAAAGTTGATGTAAAGTCTTATGATTACTTATATATCTGAAATCTCATTCTAAATGAGTTTCTAAAAAGTAATTTCATTATCCAGTGACAAATATGCATACATCACCGACTGCTGAAAATAAGCATTATGCTAGTTTTTAGATAGGAAAAATATTCAGAATATATAGAAGAGTCCATTTTTATTTAAAGTCACTTTCTTCATTTCATAAACTCAGAATCCTGGTTTCTATTGATGATAACATTCTTCAGGGCTTCTTTTACCTCCTTGTTCCAGAGGCTGAAGATCAAGGGGTTCAGCATGGGGAAGATCACTGTATAGAAGACAGAGGCCATCTTGCCTGTGTCAAGGGAATGGTTTGAACTTGGCTTCAAGTCCATAAAGATCAAGGTGCTGTAGAAAATGGTGACTGCCAGCATGTGAGAACATGTGGAGAAGGCTTTGCGTCTGACTTCAGCTGTGCTCATCCTCAGGATAGCAGAAATAATGAACATGTAGCAGACAAAACTGTCAGGAGGGAGGAAATGAACATGATGCCAGCACAGGCAAAGATCCATAGCTGTTTGGAGTGAGTGAGCAAGTTAGCCTGAGGAGAGGCATGTCATCACAGTAGAAATGATTGATGATGTCGGAGTGGCAATAAGAGAGGCAGAAGGTGAGGATGGTATGATATAGTGCAACCAGGATGCCATAGCTTTAGGGGGCCGCTACAAGCTGAATACAGATTCCTGGGGACATCACAACCATATACAGGAGGGGATTACAGATGGCCACATATCGATCATATGCCATGGAACCCAGTAGCAAGCACTCTGCTGTCATGAATGCCAGAAAATAGCTAAATTGAGCAGCACATGCATTGAAGGAGATAAAATTTTGTTTGTACATGAAATTCCCAAGCATTTTAGGTGTAATGACAGAAGAGTAGCAGAAATCAACAAAAGCCAAGTTGCTAAGGAAAAAGTACATTGGTGTGTTGAGTCTTGCATCTATTCTAGTGACTAGGATCAAACCCAAGTTGCCTAATACTGTGAAGAGACAGCTGGACAAGAAAACCACAAAAAGGGGCATCTTCAACTCCTGATGAACTGTGAGGCCCACAAGGATAAATTCTGTCACCCTGGGAACAATTAATTGGAGCCAAGTGTGTCTTCAAGCTGTCTGGATGAGGAAGAGGAAAGGAGAATTAAATATGCCTTACCATTTCTATAAGTGATCTTTTTATAATCTAATATCCTGAGAAGAGTGTTTATTGTTAAAATGGAGTAAGAATATCTTATTATTAACATACTGGGAAACTGGAGATGGGTCAGAAAGCCAAAAGAAATATGCTTGGAAAAGGCATATTTCTTTCCCTCAAACCCACAAATCATTGTTTATACAAAGTTAAAAGCTATAGGGTAAGATTTAGTCCACACTGGCTTAGTCTTGATTCAAAGCTCCTGCATATTATATTTATTTAAAATTTAACCTTATATTTTGATAATTTAAAACTATTGTTTTTATTGAAGGTATGTTAACATTGATAACACAGAAGAAAATAAATCTTCTTCAGTGGCACCAGACTGACAGACCTGTAATTTTTCCTGTGCTGACTGCTGCAATGGTGACAAAGGGAGAATTCTCTATCTTTCCATTCTACTTTTATCATTTACCATAGACTGGTCACCAGAGGTTCCTACACAATCTTCATAGTTAGGATAATAATGGTTTTCTATATCTCTTGATCTCTCTCTCTCTCTCTCGTTTGTTTTTTCCCTCTCTCTCACTTTATATTTGAAAAATGAAGAAAAAATTTTTCAAGAAAAAAACATTACTTTTTACGTACTGAAATAAATGCTGTATAAATAAAATAGAGATTTATATTTCCTTACTTCCTTTTCACTATTTACTAGTGGCTCTTGTATAGTATAATTCTTATTCAGGTTATACCCAAAAGGTTTATGATTATGGACTTTTTCATTTTTTTGCTTTAATTTAAGACATTTATTGAACAGCAACTTTGTGGTTAGTAAATACCTTCAAAGTAACTCCCTGTAAATTTATCCTAAATAAATGTGTGATACTTCTTCCTGGAATTCTGACATGCAAGTGGATTTTTAATGTCAATTGTTAGCAACATTTTCAAGGAAGAAAATTAAATCCTAGTAAACCTTCAATCTTATATGCTCTAATTTTCATCTGAACAAATGAAAGTACATTTTAAGAAAAGAAAAGTGCAAGAAGTAAAAAAAAGAAAGAAGACAATTAGGTATTGGTTTATAAGTCTTCTCTTACCAATACCCTTCTCTATATTTGTAGAATTCAGACATTTCTAGCCTTGGGCCACTGAGAGAAATAGTTGTTATAAGATGTGATCAAACACATATAACATATCCAGAATGGTACTCTCACATCTAGATAGGTGGATGCACTAATATTTTTTCTCTAAAAATAGATTTATTAATAAATTCTGGTTATAATCTACTAAAGAGAATTTATCAACTAGTAATGTTTCACAAAGACATTTTAATCACTTCCCCAGCCCCAAGGCTGCTTATCACTACCACCATCTTGAGAAATGCAAACATATCTTGCTTACCTACAACCAGCTCCTAGTGGGGATATCTCTCCTTCCTCAGGGCATTTCTTTCATTACTTTTCTCATAGAAAGAATCTCTTTTTCCTTGCATTCAGTACCTGCACCAACCATTTTTATATTTTTAAATATATGTACACAGTCTAATCCATAAGTATTTTATTTTCAAATTCCACTCACTTTTCTTTCCCTCTGCCACATAGGACATGCAGTAATGTAATTAGAATGACTGTTTTCCATTTCTCAGTTACAATTTGCCCTTACTTGCTTCTCTTGTTTGTATGTGCACTTCCTTTTGCCCACCTCTACCAGGTTAATGCTTAGTGAAAGTGAAAACTCCTATTAGTCTTAAAGACCTTTCAAAATCCCACCTTTCCCTTGAGCCCCTCCCGTATTTCTAATACCCATACTGTGTCACCATCTTTCATCTTTGTTTTCTGGAAATACTTTATACATCACTTATTTATGGATCTTCTCATATGTATGGCTATCATTTCTTTCTATATTTCTTCTCTTAACTGATTGCATATTTCATTGTTGGGAACCATGGCTTTTTCATTCGTTTCCTAACATAGTCTTTTCTGGATATAGTTAGTGAGAATCAAACACTAATTTTTGCAATAATATTTCTATATTTATTCCTTTGTTCATAATGAATATTATTTACTTGCATAAAATACACTTTAGTATGTATTGATGACTTTATTCTAATGTACTCATCTCTCATCCTACGTAAAATCACTAGATTTTCTAAGAATAAAGACAATTTTGACAGAGATTTCAGTCTAGTCAATTAAGTGCCTGGTTTTTCCAAACTTCCTAATAGATTCTATCCTGGAGTTCTCAAACTTTTTTTTCCCATATCAAAATAATAAGAAATATGTTTTACATAAAGACTGATACACACATACCTGAAATAAAATGAGACAAAACACTATTTACCCTTATTTCAGAAAATACCATCTAAGATGTGTTATTTTTCATTCTAGTCTATATTACTTCATTTATTAAATTACCTTGACCCCAATTTTGAAATACTTCCTTCTAACCTGGCCTGAGTAGAGTGTGCTCCTATTTTTCCTCTGAATGGCTTTGATCAATAACAAACTATAGTGTTTTTTCAGTGACTCTTTCCCAAAGGGCCTTAAGGGACATGATGCAAATAATACCAAGAGAAAAATTACAGCATATGCTCCATGGGAAGCCCAAGGCAGGATGGAGTTGAATTGATGGTATTCTCTTTTTATGAAGAACCACAGACTTAAAGCTGGGCTTTTACTATGGCATTATTATTACCTAACATTTCATAATTTTGAAATGCTATTTTTTTTTTATTGTTTCAATAGTTCATATTGGTTTTTTTTTTTGGTGTTGCTTGGAAATGAGTTTCATTTTTTTTTTTTCAGGAGATATGGGGCATTGAACTTCTGGGACCTTATACATGGGAAGCAGGTGCTTTAACACTGAGCTACACCCATTCCCTTGAAATTGTTTTTGAAAGAAAGATAAGAATTACAATGAATCTTTCAAAAAACTGAATAACCAACTCTCCATGAATCTTATCCTTCCCTGAATTTGGTGTAACATTATGCTGCTCTGTTTTTGGATTACTCTTTTTGTTTTTTAATATACTTTTAATTTTTATTTAATGATATTTAGATTACATAAATATTATATAAAAAATAGAGGGGATTCCCATATGCCTTACTCCCTACACTGCCCACATTTTCCCACATTAACAACATCCTTCATTAGTGTGGTACATTCGTTACAATTGGTGAAACCATTTTGGAGGATTACCACTAAGCATGTATTACAGTTTACATTGTAGTTTACACTCTCTCCCGCACAATATTGTAGTTTATGGCAAGATATATAATGGCTTGTATCTGTCATTGCAATGACAATTCCCAAGTCCCAAAAATGTCCCCATATTACACCTGTTTTTCTGTCTTCTTGCCTTTGGAACCTCCAGTAGCCACTGTCTATGCATCAATGATATAAGTTCTTACAATGCTAAAATCGCATTAAGTCCATAGGAGAATATCATTAAGTCTACTTAACTCCATAGTTCATTCCCCAATCTTGAGGATTCTGGGATGGTGATGGGCACTCCACCTCTAATTGAGAAGGGGCTTCAATCCCATAAGGCAGATGGATAGGACTCTCTTGCTTGCAGTTGTAGACTGTCTCAGTTACCTGGGATGGTTGTTTTCCATCACTATCTCCTTTTTTAGTTGTCCTGGATGTGTTTAATGAACTGGAGAGTAGGTGCTGCAATTTTGTTGTGATTCAAAACCCAACTGGCATATGGGCTCACCAAAGATTTAAGTCTCTTGGACATACATGTATCAAGTCTAGTGCTAACTATAGGTTCAAATAGAAGGATCACAGGTGTCATATGTAGGGAAACCACAACTGAGTCCAACTCTTTCACACTTGGGAGCATAAATTCCAAAGTAGGGCCCATTGACAAGGCACTAAACACCTGAGCTATCTGCCTTGATATCTGCCTTGACTATAGTATCTGGATGCCTGCAGAGCCCTTATTAGTAGCCATGCTATTTGAGGTAGTAGTTACTTTGGCAGTCAATGAGATCCTACTGAGAGGTTATACTGAGATGTGTAACCTCTGGAATGAGCTCCTGACCCACTTTGAAGTCTCTTAACCATATAAACTCATTTGTATTTAGCTTTTCCCCCTTTTCATCAAGGTCTTTCTCCAGTTGCATTGTTAGTTGGCACTTGGTAGTAATCCCTCAGTGCCAGGGAGTGTCATCCCCAGGAGTCATGTCCCATGCTGTGGGGAAAGTAATGGATTTATGTGCTGAGTTCAGCTTAGAGATAGGCCACATTTGAGCAACAAGGAGGCTTTCAGGAGGTAATTCTTAGACACTCTATAATGCTAGGCTGAGTTTCAATTTAAAAGTAAAGGTTCGTAACTACAGTCACCAATATCGAGGGCCTATCATTGGACTATCCTCCTTCACTAGTCACTGTTGCTGTACTTGGGGGATTCTTGCTGTTACATTAGAGATGTGGCAGAGCTCCCCAAGATGGGAATTTGATATTCTTTCAGTTATTGTGTGAATCTCCACCCACCGTGACAATGCCCCATGAACACTTGAACACATTTATATGTCTTATATGTATGCCCCAGGTGAATTTCCTCCCATGTATCCCCTATCACTGACACCCCTGAAATATTTCTCTTATGTATTTATTTCTCCCCACCCCCTCATTGTTTTGCACTTGCTGTGTCTGTTCATCTTTCTTGTATCTTTGGGAAGCAATGGGAACCAAACCTGGGACCTCCAATGTGGGAGGGAGGCACCTAATCACTTGAGCCACCTCTGCTCCCTCTTTGGTTTACTCTCTGAAAGGCTCATGTAGTATTGATTTACTCACCTAGGTTACCTCTATTAGTTATTGCTAAATTTCCTTATCACTGGGTCTAAAGAGTAATCTTATGGGATACTGTCTTATCTGATATCTGTGGCCACATAACTGCTGTGCAAAAAGAACAGGTTTCAATTTTTATTAGGGAATAATGGGTCTCTGAAGAAACTGGTAATAATCTCCCATAGTGCAAAAAGCACTCTGTGGGGACATAAAAACAATTAAGGAATTATTTTCTTGTTTCCAAATATTTTGTGTGGTCTGTTTTTTTCCGAGCAATTTAAGGAAGTAAGTGTTTAACTAAAAGAGGACAAGACACTGCAGAAATGATTGTCAGAGTTTTTTAATAGATATTAGCATAAAAACTCATCTGAGGAACCCAGTGGGCTTGTAATATAGATGTGAGAAGGATCAGTAAGAAATTCGATATAAGCCCTGTGGTCCCATGCAAGGAGATGTTTATGTCCAAAGGAATGCTGGATTTGATGATATTTAAGCAACCTATTATGAATATGGTTTGTGGAAAAGCAAAGATGGACCTGTCTGTTTCATGCACTGGCTTTGAGTATAAACTTTTCCACATACTTTTCTATTAAATAAATTCCTAACTATAATTCTGGATTGGAATATAATGTGTGGGGAGAGTCAATATCTGGCATTGCCTTGTGCATGATACATTAGCACATCAAATTCATTGAATTAGGAAAAGCAGCAAATGCTGAGAAGTCACAGCCTGTTATGAACATATTGTATCAGCATTAATTATTATAGATGTATAAGTATGAACTGTATGTTTCAGATATTAAATACTTCTAATTTTGTTTTAAAATAACAAGCACACCTGCTGTTGATGGCTAAATGCCATAAATGTATTGTGTTTTACTATAAAATACCATGATTTGGTGTCTGACATTGTGTCACTAGATAAAAAACTAATATGCCATATTTTAAAAAATGTAGGAGTATTGGTGGTTCTCTTGAACAATCCTTTCAAGCCTAATGTAATTAAACGTGAAGTCATACCTCTGAATTTTAAAAAAATGAAGGCTCCCCAAAAATTGATATTGATTGTACAATTCTGGATATTTAAATGTCTGCTCTAAACTATGATATCAGTGTAAATAATTATATACAGTCTAAATGATAGAAGACATTTTAATCAGTCAGGAAAGACCAACAATTCAGTGTCAAAAGTATTGTTATTCCAGTTTAAATGCTTAAGGGAAGAATTTTCTAAGATGTCCCCTATTTCACCTCACTTTGCGAGGCACTTCATAGAAAAGTATTTGGATGACCCACAAATTAGTAGGTAGCATTTTTTTGAGTACAAGAACTCCTAGTTTACTCATTTCTTCAGTTCTCTCTATCATCTGTCTAACAAGTAGATAAATACCAGAAGAAGATTTTAGTGATTTTCCTTGTTTTACATTGGTTTTGTATTTTATTTTATTATAATTTAACAGTTCTGTGCTATATTTAGATGGCAAAAAGACAAGCACTACAAAATGGTGTATAATGGAGAATAAATCACTTTCACCACTCACTCTTCATCTTGTTTCCCTTCAGAGAAAAACTCCTTTATCTTTTCAGCATATTTTCAAAATTTTCATATGTAAATTCATGCATATAAATAAGTTAGATTGAATTCAAATGACAAAGAAGAGAAGTTGCTAACCATAATTTGTAGCATTGTGTTTTTACCATGTTCTTTTAACACTAGTTTTTTTTATAGGATTTCAAAGGCTTTTCCTAGGGCAATTTTATCTCCTCATTTCTCACCTTGTAGGTAAAAGAATTCAACATAGTTGAACAATGTTGGAGGAGGAGAAAATGGTTGACTGGAAGGGGGACACATGGCGGAATTTTTAGGGTGAAGAAAATGTTCTGTATGGTACTAGGCGGTAGATACTTGACTGGATACATTTGTCAAATATTGATAGAATTGTACCCAACAAAGAGTGAATTTTAATATATGCAAACCAATAAAAATTTAACCTTTTGTCTGGTATATTACTTTTGTTTCCACTGAAATCTCTTATATTCTATTAAATACGAAGAATGTAGCTCAAGATCTTATAAAATAAATTCATATTATTCTTGTAATTATAGACACAGAATCAAAAACTCTACTCTATACCACCACACAGTGCCATTACCATTAACACAAAGAAACCTCTCCTAGCAGCATCTCCCTACTCTGATCTGTACCCACAATTTGCACATTTTATATTTAAAATATCTCTGGATTATATTTAACTGTTACTTCCTTAGTAATTCCTTGATTCACTCATTCCTTCATTCAGTAATACATATAGATTAATTATTAATTTCCATGCATTTCTTGCAGGCTGAAGGTAAAACAATGAAATAACACATAGTAGACTAGATTGGAAAGAAAGAAAGCTTTGTATAACTTTTCTCTACTTTTCTGGTCTCTTTTCCCATCTATTGTTTCTCTCCTCTTCCAAAGCCATATTTTTTGTGCATACAAATCATTTTAATTCATATTGAAAGTAGAGCAAAAATTATATCTGAAAGCATATCCGACTTTTCCCTAACCAGTCCCTGAATATGTTTACAATCTCAATTCCAGTAAACTCTTCCTAATCTCCAAAGGTCACCCATTGTCCAATTTATATGATTAATATTTATTCATCAAATACAATATGCCTTTCATGCATCTCTTCTTTGGTCTAAGGTATTCCTACTACACTTCTATACTATGAAAAGGGCAGTTAAAGGGAAAACTATCCTTTAATACCTGTTGAAATATCACTTCTATGAAGACCTACTTGATTTTCCCTTCTCATGATGAATTGACATCATTCATCTTTGGGTTCTAGAAACAATTTAGACATCTCATTTCTAATTCTTCTCACATTTATGGTAACCATTTGTTTCCATATCATTTCTCCTAATAGACTGTATTCTCTTTATGGCTGAGAGCCATGCTGTTTTCATTCATTTCCTAATGTAGTATTTTCTAGATACAGGTAGGGGGAATTAAAGGTTAATTTTTGTAATAATATTTTTTTAGATTTTCCCTTTATTCTCTACATCATATTCTTCTGTCTTATATCTCATCCCTAACAAAGGTATAGTACAGAGTATCATGAATAAAGATGTAATAATGATCATGTCTAGCAAACAGAACCTAGCTGCTCAATATAGCAAATATAGTGTAGTAAATTAATGTTATCCCCTTTTAACATCAGACTGGAACAATATAACTCTTTTTTAACTTTAAGTAGTAATTTATACTAAAATATAATACAATATAACAATAAATATATAATTTAACAGAGATGTCTATTCAGATATTTGCAGTACAGGTAGCTAGAATTTGAAGAAGGATTTACTAATGTACTGAATGTAGCCAATATTCTGCAAAGCACAGAGGAATTCTCATTAACGCTTGTGAATAGAGTCCAGTGCTCTCTCCACTACTCTAATGGAGAATTTGTATTTCCTCAACATTGCTGTTGTTACTTTGACTTGTGTAGGTTAAGTTTGTTAGTTTTTCTGGACTTTTGTTAATCCTCATTTGAAAGCCCTGGAGAGTATGAAAAAGTATGTTTTAAATCTTGTCTCCTATGAGAAGATTCCACTGGGATACTCTTACTAATCTCACATTCCTTTCTGTGTTGTGACATGCTATGTGAGAAATTTGAGGTTGAGTCTATCTGACCAAAGTAAATATGTTATATAGTTTACAGACTTCTTCATTTTTAGGGAAAAATTATAATACAATCGATATGGAATTCCTGGAATCTAACTTTGTCAGTGAAATCAATGTCATTTCAATAAATTAAGAAATAATATTTTAGATTAGACACACAAAATAACTGTTACAATTTAATTTTTAACTAGAAAAATCTTTAAAGATCAAATATGCATTCTCAAAATTTTAAGATGAAAAACTTTATTGACAAAGCAGACTTTCTGGATAGTTCTTAGTTGTTTGAGAAGTACTAAACTGGATGAGACCATAGAATATTTTGTCATAAAGTTTCCAGACAATGCCTGAGTAGAGATGTGTGGGACAAATCTTCTTTACAGTAGAATTCCAAATAATAAACATAGAAGGAATAATGAGGGAAATATAAATATCAGTAATAAAGCTGCAAAATAAAAATAGCTTCAGTCCACATCCACTGACTAATGCTAAAATTAGATGGCAAAGATTTAAGAGATCATTTGAGAGTACCATCATTCATTGTGAAGGCCACTTTTTAAATATATTATACCATATAAATATGTGTATTTTTCTACATCTTATGCAATTTTATTTTGTTTATAATTAAAATCAACCCAAAGTTTGTATAAATACAGGAGAAGTATACTGAAGCCAGCTCATATCTCTTGAGACCAATTATGCTCATCTCTTCCCAACTACACATTCAGAGACATTTCATTGTGTACTTAAAATTGGCTATGCTGGGAATATTTATGCTATGGAATTCAGCAAATGCTTCAGATAGGGGCTTAATATTTTTATTTTTCAAGAAGCTGGTTGTTAAACAGTTAACACACAACTGATTTCTCTACCTCTTCAACATTTTTATATATTATTATATATGATATTTTCAATGTTTTACCACTGTGATAAAAAATATCCCTCATTGTGACATATTTCTGGGAGCTAATAAAATGATAAATTTATTAAATTTATCTCTGCCATTAGATACAACAATGCTAAGGTTGTGGACATAAGGACATAATAAAATTTTGAAAATGAATACATTTAACTATTTTTAAATTTACTAAAAGGGGCCACAACCTAAATATATTCTAAGAGTTGTCTGTTTAATTAAGTAATTGCATGTCTTTACAGAAAATTATTACATGGCTCTAAAAGAGCAAAACATGCTTACATTTATTAACATTAAAACAGTATAACATATTTAGTTAAAAAGAGAAATTATGATAAAGAAAGAGTGGATGTGACTGTACATATAGGAGACACAATAGACTAGAGATAATATTACTAGAGGCAAAGTGGTATGCTTAATATTGATAAAAGAGTCAGTTCATTGATTTAATATAACAGTTAGAAATTCACAAATACATACGCATCTATTGATTTAGCCCCAAAATATATGAAGCAAAAACATGAAAAATTGAAGAAAGAAATATACAATTTAGGAATATTAGCTGGAGGCTTTAATATCTCCTGTCATTAATATATGGAACAACTAGAAATCAGCAAGAATACAGAACACTGAGTTTAGAAAGTGTGAAGTAAAACTGTTTTTGTTCACTGTTTCTTGATACTACATAGAGGAAATTCTAAGGAATTTATTATATGTAACACCAATGAGTTTAACATGGTTCCGGGGGAAATTTTCAATATGCAAAATTTATATCTGTTTCTCCATGTCAGGAGCTAATAATAAGAAAATAAATGAAGAAAACAGTTAAATTGACAATGACATCCAAAACAATAAACAAATTAGAAATAAATTTAACAAAAATGTGCAAAACTTATAAACTAAGTACTACTTTAAACTTTCTGAGAGAAATTAATTCTCTAAATAAAGGGGGATATGTAATGTATATGAATTAGGAGACTCAAAATTTTTGAGAGGGCAATTCACCTCAAATTGATCTCTAGATTCAGTGCAATCACTTTTAATATAACAGCAGTCTTATTGTAGATATTGTCAACGTAATTCCGAAATTCTTTGGAAGTGCAAAACCAGAATAGTTATCACAATTTTAAATGAAAGAGTTAGAGAACTTACACAACCTGATTTCAAAACTTACTATTAATGTAATTGAGAAAGTGTCATTGTCATAAATATAGACACCGAACAATGGAAAAGACTTAAGAATGAAGAATTAAGGCCATTAGATTT
>JAQZBX010034809.1:0-24847 GCA_029593785.1 Cabassous unicinctus | reverse complement strand
ATGGGGGATATGAGTAGAAAAGATAAACCAATGATGATTACTAAACTTTTGGCTTTAGCAAGTTGAAAAATAGAGCTGCCATTTATTGAGATAGAAAAGAAATGGAAAGGGGAGCAGGTGAATATGGGTGAATTGGTTTTGGACATGGTAGGTTCAAGATGCCTTTATCTCTTCAAGTGGGACATTTAAGCAAGTAGTTGAATATACAACACCAGATGGGAAAGATCCAGACTGAAGATATCAGTGGTATATAAAACTGTGAGACAGGAGTGAGTATACAAAGATAAATTAAAGGTTGTCTATATAGCTCCTCTATCCTGACTCATGTTTGATTTTTAAAATTCTTTTTTG
Organism: Cabassous unicinctus; assembly: GCA_029593785.1. Classification (NCBI taxonomy): domain Eukaryota; kingdom Metazoa; phylum Chordata; class Mammalia; order Cingulata; family Chlamyphoridae; genus Cabassous; species Cabassous unicinctus. Next base: position 24,496 of record JAQZBX010034809.1, on the reverse strand, counting down.
CTTTGCTCTATTTCAAGGTATTAAAATATGAAGTCTTTCTATCACAGTTTTGTCTATCTCCAAAATTGAAGAACAAAACAATTTGGTGGCAGATTGTTCCACATTCCAAAATGAGGGGCTTTGTCCCTTACTAAGGACATATAAAGAAAATCAGTTTACCTTTGTTTTTAAACCAACCTCAAGAGTTAAATTAAAGAGAAAGGAGAAATATTTATTTGGAAAAAGGTGTTGGAGTTTTGTGGAATTCCATCCCATCATCATCACCACCACCACCCAAGAAGGGAGGATTGGAGGCAAGCCCCCCTCTCTTTAGTGCAAGTGAGAAGGGTTCCAAATGGATAGCTCAGAAAAATCCGACCTAAGAACCCTGAATTTTGTGCGGTATAGAATCTGTATCAGACAGAACTAGGTCAGACCTTGCAATGCTGGTCTGCGTTTGACTGTTGGGGAAAATGACAGCTCAGGTCCAGTTCAAGTTGGCTTTAACTTTCAATTGACCAGTGAAAAAGCAGTGCAAATGTTATATCCAAGATAAGGAACCAAGGAAGTAACAGTTCCCCCATGATTCCTGAGTTCCTGAAGAGGCATATCCAGATCAATGGGTCCATCCTCATGTATTGAACCCTTGGATAAAATAGGAGCAGAAAAACTGCAAACTTGCTGTCTTTTATTCCATTAGGCTATATGTGGGGTCCTGTCAACACTCAAGGGGATACCTTCCACCATAAAAGGGGATTCCTTGCTCTACCAGTTACCTACATCTGAGTCTACAGAGGATCTGGTCAAGCTTATTTCTCAGACTCATAGCTGAAATTCTAAGAACAACAGATTGTGACTGATCAGGTGCTCTGATGGCCCATTTTGGAGAGGTGGCTGAATTGGGAATGGTCAACACTTTCAGAATTTATTGGGGCAAATGATGTATGAGTTTTTTCCAAAGGACCAGCCTAGAGTCATCTTTAAAAAGGGCATTCTGCTGGAGACTGAAAACTGGGGGCTGTGGAGGGTGGTGGGGTGGGATGGCATACCTGGCTAGCCAGAAGAAACATTGACTACATTAAGGGGACTCTTGATATTGATGATTGGAGTTTATATTATTACATTAGGTAAAATAATTACTGAAATAAGTCCCATGAATAAAAGTGACCTGCTTTGGATCTTATTCAAGAGATGGGGAGGTGCAAGCCCCAGAGGGGCAGTTTTATTTGGTAGTTGGAGAAAAGGCCAAAGACTATATTGTTGGTGTTAGCATTAATGTTGATGGTGATTTACTTGCTTATTTGTTTTGCACCCTTTCGAGACCTGCTCTTTAAATGTAACCATTATGTTCTGTTCATTCCTCAGAGCAGCGCTGTTCAACAGAACTTCCTGCAATGATGGAAATGTATATATTGCTGTGCAACCCAGTAAGGTAACCACTAGCCACCTGTGACCACCGAGCACCCAAAATATGACTACAGCCCCTAAGGAGCTAGAATTTTATTTTTCTTTCATTTTAATTAATTTAAATCTAAGTAGTTACACATGGCTACTGGCTACCATATTGGGCAAGGCATCCTCAGAGGAATACATCAACTTTTTGACTCAGTCATAGCTCCCAGTACACCCTGAAGGCCTTGAAGTTCTCTGCAAAATTTTGCTTTGGCTTTAGAAAGTGAATTAGTACACCTTTATAACCTCTGACTTTCAGCGTCTACAGAGGTGCTCGTGGCTTTTCTTCCCTATTTCCCATGAGACCACTGGGCCTCAGTGCTAGAGTCAAACATTCCTACACTTGCATTCATTTTTACTTCCAGCACTGTTTATGCATGCCTAAAGCACTGGAAATGTCACTGGCCATCAACATGAGTACAGCCCCCACCTTCATGGGGGTTTCACGGAGTTCATTTTCTGTTTGAGAGGTTGCCTACCTTGAGAGCACCAGTCAAACACAGATTAAATAGCTCTGTTCTAGGCCTCAGGGAGAAATGTGTTTACTTCACCTTCTGGTCTTCTCTTCTTCCCCTTCTCCTCAGGTTAGTGTTCATAGATTTTACTTGTCACCACAAGTATAACCTAGAACAGCCTTTCTGCAGGCTTTTTATTGGGTATTCAGTACATAAGACCATTAATTTTATATCAGTTAAAATTTATTCATTTAAATAATTAAAACCTCTTATATTAAAATTTGGTAGTTATAATGATTGACATTTCAGTGATAATGTTTGCAAATTTTGCCAGCCAATGTATAGCTTAGTCAATTGAGTGACTCAGAGGTCAGTTCCTTTCTTACTGGATGTAGTATAATACAGTGGTTAAAAGCAAGTTTAACCACTTAAAAGAGGTTAGAATGTCTGGTTTCAAAACCTGGGCCTAATTTTTATTGGTTGTGTGAACTTGGAAAAGTACCTATCTAGATATGTGCCTTGCAAATAGTGAGGCCCCAATACACATTTCTTGAATGTATAAATGAATAAACCAGTCCAAATTGGAATTTAAAACTAAGGGTAAAATGGGAATAAACATTAAATATGAAAATTGAGCTAACCAGCTTCCATGTGTTAGAATAGCTAATGAGTTGCTGAAAGACTGGCATGTAAACTGCAGTATTTCAACATTCTATCTGTCTTGTTGCTTGCCTTTTCAAAATGGAAAAATACATCATATTGTAACTATTTTAGATTGTGCATTGCTTTGAAAATCAAGGGTGAGGCACATTTGTCAACCAGATAGTTAAAGATAGAAAGATTATATAGGGCTAAAGGGAGGTTCTTTTTGTACCAGAATTCCAGCAAATGAATGCAGCAAGAATTAGAGATCATCATTTTGCAAACCCTAATGAAATAATGGATGTAATCAATTATTGTAATCAATAATGGATGTGATCATCAATGAAACCATTAGATGAAAAACTGATAGGGAACAGTATAATGGATGGGTCAGACTGACAATATCTAAACCCATTGATGAATCTTAATATCAAAAAAGAGAAATAGCTATACATTTTAAGATGGCTACTGGTACAGAACAATAGAACATTCACAATACCATCTGTGAAGTAGTTTTGCAAATATCAACACTGTATCTGATTAAGCCTCTAGAGGAAATCACTGGTTTACAAGAAATACAGGAGACAAAGGGATATGTCAGTGGCGCCACACAAAGCAATATGCAATATCCAAACTGTAGTAAAATCTGCAGAATAAATAGCTCAGTTTCTTCTAAAAATATATGGCAAGTTTATCAATTCATCGATTGATGGACACTTGGGTTGCTTCCATCTTTGGACAATTGTGAATAATGCCGTTAAGAACATTGGTGTGCAAATATCTATTTGAGTCCCTTCTTTCAGTTCTTTAGGGTGTATACCAATAGTGGGATTGCAGGGTCATATGGTTGTTCTATACTTAGCTTTCTGGGGAACCGGCAAAATGTCTTCCACAACAGCTGCACCATTTTATATTGCCACCAGCAATGAATGAGTGTTACTATTTCTCCACATCTTCTCCAACACTTGTTATTTTCCGTTATTTTTATTTTAAATAGCAGCCATTCGAATGAGTGTGAAATGGTATCTCATTGTGGTTTTGATTTGCATTTCCCTGATTGCTGTTAAAAATGGATAAAAAGTAAATAAATTAATAAATCTTTTTAAAAAAATACTATATGTAAAACATTTAGAACAGTGACATTTTCATAATATGTTCTAATATGTGTCATCCTAACTAGGAATTAATTTTGAAGCTTATGAAGCTTCATTTCCCACCCCTTCCCAACTGTAATCATTGCTAATATTCTTTTACTCTGTTTTGGCCTTCATGCTAAGAAGTCATCCTAACTAGGAATTAATTTTGAAGTGCAGCTAGAAAACTTAACTTGTTTTCTTGTTTGCCAATCAAAGGACAGTTTTCAGATAAGGTTGGCACTTTGGAACTAGAATCATCTATTTTACCCCCTTCTTTTACCAAGGAATAAAACTGGGATCCAGGGAAGTAAAGTAATTTGCTTAATATCACCCCATTGGCAATTAAATGGGCCCTCGAATCCAGGTATCAAGATTCCAGTAAGACAAGTTATGTGTTTCATATATGCCAAAGTTGCATCTGGGGGGAAAGTCCATTCATCCGTGAAACCAATTATGACTAGAGTTGTTATCTTATTTGATCTCATTTTATGATTGGCAAATGGTCCTAAAAAATGAAAACAAGAAAGAAATCAGTTTTGTGGGGCTGAAGAGGGCTGGAGCAGAAAACTGGGGCATCACTCCCTTTCTAGCAAGAAACAGAACCATTGCTCATCACTCAACTCATTGTTGAGTCAAATTTCCAAAGGGCTTTTAAGCCAAACCTTCAGCAGTTTATTATCTTTCAGGTCTCTGGTTTCCTTCCTTGTTCGAACCTTTGTGACTGATTAGGCCCCTTTAAATGGTCACTCCAAGAACTCAAAAATGACAATTGCATGGATCAATTCTGAGGTCTGTTTAGAGGCATCTGAAAATACCATTTATTTGCCTTGAAATTCGGGAAACATTTGTCTCATTTGATAGTGTCCTGTTTACAGGGAACATCCAAAATAAGCATGTTCTTTCCCAGCAATGGTTTTCAAGAAAGAGCATATATTTCGTGTGCTGCCAAGAACAAAGCATTAATTTGCAAGGCACTTGGGAGGTAAAATATATTTCAAAGGCATATTCAAACTTATCTCTTATAGGACAGTTATTCTTGGGGGGTTTTAGTGGCTGGATTTAAAAAAATGTTTACAAAGAAATTAAAAATTGTAGGCATTATTCAAAGTATTGTCTTAAAAATGTACTATTATTAGTCAAAATGGCCTTACAAGGATCTATGAAACAATTTCCTCATTGTGGAAATTGTTGATGGGAAAGGAAACTATGAGCAGTTACTACTCTTAAAGACTGCTTGCACACTCGGAGAAGCATTTCCTAAACTCAGCAGGATTTTCTACAAAATAATTTAGTAAAAAACTTTTCAGTAGCAAATATGCTTGCAAGAGAACCCCTGTTGTAGTAATTTTTGTGATTTGTAGTAATTCTGGTAATTTGTAGTCCCCTTGACATCATGTCTTTCTAGGTGAAAGTGGTTCCTAAAGTGTGGTGTCTGGGCCAGCAGCATCCACATCATGTGGGAATTTGTTAGAAATAAGAATTCTCAGCCCCCACCCTAGGCCTGCAGAATCAGAAACTCTGGGGTAAGACTCAGCAATCCGTATTTTAACAAGACCTCTGGGTGATTCTACAGTGCATTACATTTTGAGAACTTCATGTTGTTCCTCTGCCTAAAATAAATGAAGTTCCTTTTCCTGGCCAACAAAGTCTGTCTCACAGATCAATGCAAATGCTATCTTTTCTTTATCTATATGGTTGAAATTGCTGTCTTGAATGATAAAGATCTGCTTATGTGTCAGTGTTAACCAAGATACTGTGTGTGAGCTACTTGAGAGCAAGATTTCCATATTATTCATCCCAAATTCCCAAGTGCTTAACGCAGTGCCTGGGGCAAAGTAGACACTCAATAAAAAATTGAAATGGAGTCAGTTGTCTGAGAAAGTCAACTCTTACTCTGTGATGAAATGTGAAGTTTGGGTTTATAATTGGACACATCAGTAAAACATCTGAGCATTGCTTTGAGCTGTTCTGAAGTGAAGAATGAATCTCTGTACTTTAAAATTTCTGTCTGAATATAGCCATCCCTGAGATCCCAGCACCCATAATGGTGAATCTTAAGCTTCTTGGTTCCAGAAACCCCTGACATTTTTAAAAAGTACTGAGAACCTCAAAGAACTTTTGTTTACATGTGTTTTATGTCTTGATATTTACTACATCAGAAAGCTGAAATTAAAACATGTATTTTTAATGGTAATTTTTAATCATTTATTAATTCATTAAAAAATAACAATAATAAATACAGCAACAAAAAAGATAATAATAAATAATTCATTTCGTTTTTTTCTTTAGAGAAGTTGTAGGTTTTCAGAACAATCATGCATAAAATACAGGATTCCCATACTCCACCCCACCCACCAACACCTTGCATTAACCAATTACATTTTAAAATGACATTTTTATTTTAAAGAAACTATATTTTCCAAAACAAAAAATATTTCATAAGAAGAGTACATTGTTTTGCATTTTTGAAAATCTTTTTAATGCTTTTCTCAATAAAAGACTGCTGGATTTTCAAATCAGCTTCTGCATTCAACCTCTCGCAATATGTTGTTTGGGCTGGAGTATGTGCAGGATATCAGACATTACACAGATATAGTTAGAAAAGGAATGAGTTCTATAATAGCCTTTTCAGATCCTTGTAGATACTCTTTTTAAGTACTGCACCAAAACATGTTAAGCAGTAATTTATTGAAGGTTAGTTGCAATGTGGAATTGAAACCATCTCAATAAACTTTTGCATATTCCATTATATTAAAATCAATTTGTCTTGCACTTTGAGGAGATCTCTTACTCAAGTATGACTTTGTACTATCATGCATTGGAAATTTGGAATATACTGATTTACCAAATTATATAGATCTTCCAAATGTTGACACATTTCATTATACAATATTTTTAAAAATCACGTTCATTAACATCACCACTGGTTTCATCAGAAAAAACTTTAAGTGTTGTAATGCTATCAAGCACTTGATGGTGAGTAAAACTTTTCCAAAATTCTAATTTTCTCTTGAAACGTTATCATTGGCAGCAGTACTAGTTTTTCCTGATGTAACAGACTAACTTGATTCATTTTTGAGAAAATGTCTGTCAAATGCCTATCTGTTATTCATTCTTTCAAGTAAAAAAGATGTTTCACAAATAAAGTGGCTAGTTGGGTTCACCACTCAAAAAATCACACAACGATGTATTTCATTGTGTAACAAAGTAGCAGAAGTGTTTTATTTTTACTTCCAATTTCATTACACAGAATACTAAAAGACAGGTACTGGCATTGCCTTTTTTTTTTTCTTTACTGCTAGTGGGTGGAGATGAAGAATATGACTACCAGTATAGTTTGCTGCCACTGTATTGACTCATGCTAAAGAGTAACAGTTTTAAGCACCAATGTGTTTGTACCATTAGTGCAAATAACATCTTAACATTATTACAAAAATTGTTTTGGCCTGATAGGGTCTCGTTGGCTTCAGAGTTCTGTTCACACACTTTGAAAACTACTGTCCTTTTATAATAAAATAGATCTTGTATTAATAATTCTCATAGAATTTGATTTCAAGTGAAGATATAATTTTAAAAAGAAGTATAGAAGAAAAGCAAAGAGAAAAAATCCTAACTTTGGCCCTCAAAAGGAGAGAATGCTGATTCCTACTGGGGTTCTGTCCAAGAAACTTTGAATGGAAGATATTTAAAGGAGTATACCTTGGGGACATGCTATGAACCTGACCATTGCAGTTTAATGGTAAAATGCAATGAAAAATAAATAAAACTCTAATACAGAATAAGAGAGTAAATGAAATATGATAAAAAGAATTTTGCATCTGAAATGTAAAAAATACATTTTTGGATTCTCCCTTTTATTTCCTTTCTACCATGGAATAATCTTGATTAGACAAAATTGTACTTGACAAATTTAGAAAAGCCTCTTGTCCTTTCTTGTATAGCATAAGAGGAATGATAATTTTTTTTAAAGAATTATACTGTTTATTAGCTTTTCAAAGAATGTAAAATCTGTGGCCTCAATTTATCAGCATAGGGTAGCAACTCTATTACCAACCTCAGAACAGGAGTGGGGGGAGGGAAGGAGAGTTTACCCCCCAAGTAATGTAACAGATAAAGTCAGTTTAAGTGCAGATATATCTAGTTTGATACATTGGGTGTATAGATAAAATCAAAAGTATATTTTTACATGTGATTTAATTTTCATCGAGAATGCCTGGTTTCAAAAATAATTCTAAGCTGAGACTTTGTCAAGCAAGTAATCACTTCCTATTTTTCAAACCTCTTTTACTGATTTTGGCTATCTTTTCTAAACAGAAAGTAAAGCATTTTCCTTGTAAAAGTGTAGAAAATATTTTACATTTTTTTCCAGGACAAAAGAAGGAAGAGAAAAGGGAGGAAATAAAAGAAAATCATCCTTAATGCGATGTTACCATTTTGTACTTTATGGCTTCTTTTTAATTAGAGACAAATATATATTCAGAATAGAAAATTGAGAAATAATCAAACAAAAACTTAAATAAGAAGTAGGAATCATAAAAAGTGGTAACTACTGTTAAAATTCTCTCTCTCTCCCTCTCTAATTAAAACTGTTAATGGAACAAACTGAATTCAGTGGAGATGAAAGCATGAAGCAGTTTTATGTTTTTTTCTAATCTTTGCCTTCAGCTAGACCAGGGTGAAGCTTTACTCTCTATCCCTTTGATTTATAAGATCTACCACAAAACTTCAAAAGTTTAATCTCACAGCTAATGTAGCATTCAGAGCCTCCTACCCACCACCACCACCACCACTCCCAGGCCAGCCACAGGATACAAACACAGGACCTGGAGTGGAGAGAGGGCATTGCCTCCCAATTCACTCCTTCTTCCCCATTTCCCACCCCTTCCCAACTGTAATCATTGTTAGTGTTCTTTCACTCTGTTTTTGTCCTTCATGCTTGTGCTTGCTCTCTCTCTCTCTCTATCTCTCTCTCTGTCTCTCTCTCTCTCTCTCTCTCTCTATATATATATATATATATATTCATTCATTTTTCTCGTGTCTTTGAGCATAATCTTATGACTGCATATTATACAGTCTGTCATGTGATTACTCTATAGCTCTCCATTATTATTGGACTGACTGGTTTTATAAATCTGATTTTGTACATGAGATTTTTTAAAAATAGGGCACAGCCAAAGGGTAATGAAACCCTATGGTAACCTTCCATAGAATTTCTTATCTATACAATTTCTTACCTATAGAATTTTAAGTTGACTGCAATGGTTTTAGTTGGACATATGTTTATCTGTCAGGCTTCAGAATATTGATTCGACTGGTATTTTCTAGGAAGAAATATATATGTAGTCCCCTTTTTTTTCTTACCCTCATGCACAAAACATAATGCCTTGAGGTTCTTGAGTGCCTTTTTCTGTCTGTTGCAGAATGAAAAGCTTTACCAATTAGACACCAAAAATCTCAGTTCCCAGCAACTCTAACCAAATATTAAGAAGCCCTATAGCTTCAAAGGACTGAGCCAAAGGGTGGTGTGTGTGTGTGGGGGGGGGGTGTATTCTGAGAAGTAAGTTCCCAAAGACTCCTTTTGAAGTTTTAGCTTCACAAAGTGTCTGAATATAGGATTTTTGGCTCTAAGCTCCATCTAATATGAAAGCTCTTCAAGTTAATTTCAGAGAAGTCTGGCCCTTGGGGTTTCCTGGGAACTGTGCTGACATCCTCAGCAGCGAGAACCACTACCAGGGCCAGTCACACGAGAGGCGGTTTCCTCCCAGATGCAGGCAGGTACACTCCAGGGAAGCACAGCCCACCCTCTCCCACTGCCCGCCAACCCCCAAAGAGGGAAATGAAGTCTCCACGGGTGAGGAGGAATTCTTAGCCTGAATTAATAATGGGTTTTTTCCATGCTGAAAAACAGGAGAAGAGTTTGACCCTAAACATTTATTTCTAATCGTATAAGTCTTTGTGCGTTTGGAAAGCAAGTTTATTGAAGTGCTATACGGTACAGACCCTCAATGCAAGCAAAGGCCGAGTTGGTCTGTCACGTGTTGCTGTGATCTCAGAACACGTCACATTGGAGACAAACAACTCTATAGCTACAGATGGACATGAGGTCAGGACTGCTTCTACATCTGGGAAGCAGCATTCCATTACCCACCTGGCATAACAGGCTTTGTGAAATCTTGCTCCAGTTGAGGGTCTCCTTGTTATGATAGCAGATAAGTCTTATCAGGCCAATGTTTTTACATGATCCAAATTCTTATGGGATCTGCAGGGAAATTCCTCAGTATGTCTCTCAGTAATTAAGTTCACCTGGGAGCATGTGCCTAGCTGGGAAGGAAGGATTGGGTGTTCTGTTCAATGAAATCTGTGGTTGTCTTTGGCTATCCATCTAATCCGATTCAGTGAACGATGTGCCCTCACCCTGAGTCCTGAGTGAGTGAGGCTGAGGATGTGTGTTTTGAATTTATACGGGTCCCCTGAGTGTTCGATTTCTAAGGCCTCTCTTCTCTTCTCTGACCACATGCCCTGCCCTAGGTTGCCTTGGTAGAGAGTCTTACACAATATCAGGCCACTATCTTGTACATTTGATATTTATTGATCATCTTGACCTCTATTACAGTGAAGATTTTTGGAAAAAAAAACAAAAAACCTCAGGTACAATATCCTCTGTCAATGCAACTTCCATACTTATCTTGGGTTTCCTGCCTCAGTGTCCTTGGCTCCTTAATGCTACTTGCCCTTTAGGGCGCAGCTTGAATATCATACCTGGCATGGATTGAATTGTGTCCCACAAAAAATATGTTCACGTCCTAATCCCCAGTCCCATGAATGTCATATTTGGAAATAGGATCTTTGAAGATGGGATTAAGAGGAGGCCAAACTGGATTAAGGTGGATCCTAACCCAAGGTGGTGTCCTTATAAGAAGGGGACACACAGAGAGAGGACAGCCACATGAAGACTAATGGATTGCTGCAAACGATCAGAAATTAGAAAGGACACTAAACAGATTCTTCTCTGTGGATTTTCACTGAAGCATGGCCCTACCCTACCAACACCTTAATTTTGGACTTCTGGCCTCTAGAGCTGTGAAAGAATAAATTTCTGTTGTTTTAAGCCACCCAGTCTGTGGTACTTTGGTACGGTAGCCCTAGAAGCTAAGACCACACCACTGAAACATTGCTAAGCCTCTCTGCTAGGAGTCCTCTCCTCGTCCTCTGAACACCTAGAAAGCTGTCTTTATTGTTATCATTTTACCAAAGCAATGCTATGATACAGAATTACCAAGATAAAAGCACATGCTATTTCCAGGAACTGTGTTTTTCTCCCCACCTTACAAAAGTCTTAAAAATATTATATCCTCAGTGAAGTGTTTGTCAAACATGTGAGAGGTGATTTGATTCCCTGATACAAAGTTTTATTTAACCCTTTGCTAAGAGAGTTGTATATATTCATGACTCTTGGCGAAGGATGGCCGAATAAATTATTTTCTAAAATTGGACAATATTTTGGGCTCTTTTAATAATTATGCTGGGATACTGGATTTAACCCAGAAGTGATTGTCCTGGACAAACTGAAGCATAGGAGCACAGAGGGATATCTATTTGAAAGCACAAGTATTTTCTTTTCAGCTGCTTATAAATTAGTTCCTGATCCCTTTATTTAACATTTTTCCTTACCTGTAGATCAACTAACTATACTCTTCCTCCTTATAGATCTTCCAAAAGCAAAGGCAATTTCTAATTCTAATCATGTGTCATTTAATTAAGACACATTTCTTTTCTCTACAAAGCATTGTCACAACAGGAGTGCTACACACATTAGTAACAATAAAGTCCCTACTTGCAGGATCTAGGAAGGAGCCACTGATTTTCACTAGTAATAGCTAACATTTAGTGTGTGTAATGCATGCCAATGATTTTTAAAGCACTGTAGCTAAATTACATCATTTAATCTGTATAATAAACCTGGGAGATAGGTAGTAGACAGACTTTTTTTTTTTTTTAAAGGAGGCATAGGAAGGTTCGATATTTTGCCCCAAATCTGCAGATATCAAGTTTCAGAGTTGAGATTTGAACCCAGACACGCTACCCCCGCAGAATGCAGGGAAGTAACGAAGCACAAGCACAGGTGAAATGACTATGGACCCAATGCCCCTAATTACAGTCTCTCATTTTGGATAACATTGATAATTTTCACAGACAGGTCCCTGAGGAAGATGAACACTTAAAGGGCAGATGGAGGAAAAGGAGTCACCAAAGGAAACTGAGCAGGCAGAAAGGTAGGAAGAAAGTCAGGGGAGAGTAGCTTCCTGGGAACCTGCTCAGGAGATGCTAGCTTCTTGAAGGAAGGCACTGCAGGTGTTCCCCACCATTAGATGTGCTAACTATGGAGCTTGTTTGGCAGCCTCAGCAAGAACAGTTTAATTTTTTTTTTTTATTGCAATAGGAAGATTTTAGGAGTTGAGCAGCATTTGAGAGATCAAAGCATGAATGGAAAGAGTATGAGTTAATCTTCCTAGAATCTCAGTTAAAGAGGAGGAGGTAGAATGGTATAGAGACAGAAGGTTAAGGAAGTCTTTAAATAGGGAAATTGTGCTTGCCTATGTGCTGATGGAAAGGCAACAATCAAGATAGAATACAGAATAGCAAGAATTGAATTATCTGGGTTGATGTTGGGATAGGATATGGGGGGCAAATGAATGAATGGATTTAGGGAAGTAGCTAGGACAGCACTCCTCTGAGATTGTTCAGTGCTTTTCTCTAGAAGTGTTCCTCAGATTGAGTCTATTCAATGTCACTAAATAGACTACCTAATCCTGTCCAGGAGAACATTCTTCTGTGCTGGGCTACAAGAGTTGCTCCAGGTGAGTCCTTGTTGTTCTTACTGATGACCTGTGTGTGCATCCTTTTGAGGCTGGAGTCCTTCATCATTCCCAGAATGGTTCGGGACATTCTTTCCCCAAACTAATTCCTAGTTGCTTAGGGCCACCAGGACAATATGGTTTCCTTCATTTTGTTCTTCAAATAGGGGGAACATCAAAGCAAATTATCCAGGTGAGTCCCATTACCCACATGAAGCTGCATTCCAATAATTCCAGGGTACATCACTTGCACTAAGTGTGTGTACTGCCTGGGATAGGATAGACAGGATTCAGAACTTGTTCTCTCAGCAAATGGAATCATCTTTGAAAGGCACACTGGAATAATTTTTGAAAAACATTCTCATGAGTTAAGTATAAATGAAACATAAGGATTGAATTTCCCTGGAAACACCCATGGGAAGAAAAATTAAGGGAGGGACAAATTTCCACCCAAGTTTCTTTAGAAAGAATTGGAATGTGTTGCAAAGAAATGACAACCTGTTTATCCAACATTCAAATGCCATTCAAACTCCCTGCCTTTCTTTTTCAGGCACCTGAAAAAAAAAAATTCAATACTCAGATGCTTCCCCAGCCCTCCCCCCACCCCACCCCCATTGTGAGGTATGATCTTATTATGTTCAGTTGACAAAGTTTCAGTCTTTCTTCCCACTAAATAAGATAAATGGGCACCGAGAATCTTACAACAGTAGCTGATGGAGCAATGGGAGGCAGGCAGTCCTCGTGAAGCATTTAAATTTTGATGAACCTTGGCTCCCAAGATTCTCAGAGGCACATATGGGATTACGTTACCACTTAAAGTTAAGAGGAAAAAGCTTCGTTTCCTGATTAATCCAGTTTTTCTTGGGGGGAAAAGTGTGGGTGATGAGGTAGGGGACCCCAGGTTTTGTCTTTAGTCTGCTGGTTCACTTATACCATTGCTGTTATTAAAAGTCGAATCCTTCCTTTCCCAGATTTTACAATAATGGGCTAGGGTAACTAAGTGCAACAGTTAGCTTTTGTGATGTAACAAATCACACCAAAACTTAGTCTCTTAAAACAACAAAGATTTATTATTTCTCAATTGTCTGTGGATAACCTGGGAGATTCATTAGGTCTAGCTGGCTCAGGAAGGCTCAAGATCTAGGATGGCCTCACTTGCATGTCTGGGGCTTCATCTGGGATGGCAGGGATAGCTGGGCCACTCTTTGTGGCCTTTTATTATCCTGAAGCTAGCCTGGGATTCTTCACATGGAAATCCCCGGATACCCAGCAGCAAGGGAGGCTAAGCCCCAATGTGCAAGCACTTTTTAAGCTTCTTCATGTGTGATTACTAATGCCCCATTGGTCAAAGCAAGTTAAATGGTTAAAACCAATTCAAGAGAGAGGAGAAGTCAACCACCACTTGATGGAGGACAGGCAAAGTGACATTGTAAAGGAGCATGTGGGCAGGGAAGAGGAGAATTTGTGCTTCTTTTTTTTTTCAATCTCTCTAAGAATAAGGGGCTGGATTGTTATTTAGATACACTAAATAACACACAAGTTTATCTTGTTTAAGGCACCTTAACTAGAGTGTAAAACTGAAGATAGGGGATTTGTCTTGTACATCTTTTCACTTTTCACTGCAGCTATACCCAGCTGCACAAAGTTAGATTTACCATGAAGTGAGTTAAATTTCAGCCCCAGGTCCCTCGCTTGGCATGAGTTCCTTACAACATCCTGGGAGAAACCTTTGGAGAAGCCCCAGCATGGTATTCACATGACCATGTTTTTATGCACTTTGTAAGAATAATATATTTTAACTCTAATCAGTTACAACCATTTCCTGTTCGACTTCCCCTTCCATCATACCTCCCTTTGTGCAAATGATGTTTCACTGGTTGTGGGTAGTTTTGAGAACTGGCTAAAGAGAAATTGAGTTGGGAAAACATTTAGTTTGGTTTCAGCGGAATAAATTTACATGGTTCACAGTATTTCTGTGTATAGCTAAGTTGTACTTAGCATTCCTGGTGTAGGAAAGGCATCCAGGAATACTCTTATTCATCCAGTGTATTGATATGAAGGTGCAGGCAGTATCAAGATATGAATATGTCCCACTGTCAGAAGCTGGTGAGTGAAGGAAAACCAAGGTTTGTGATATAGAGAGCCTGAAGTTAGTCTGACAAGTTTTCCTGTCATCACGCATGGAAATTGTTAGTGAGGATTCAGTTTCATCAATGTTTACTCAAAATGAAAATTCTCCTCTGTCAAGAATGTATGCAGAAATTTCATCAAACAGCAAATGTGTGCCAGGGTGAGGGATGGGGATGGTCTGGTCAAGCCCTGCACATGTGGACTGTAATGAATGCAGACATTGGCACCTTGGCCAACAGCCTAGGCTAAAGTAGTAGCAGTACCACGGATGACCATTCCAGCTTGGAAGATGGCAAATTCTTTTTCTCCATTAATTTTTTTTCATTTTAAGGTTTTTAGCCATTAATAGATGCTTAATATACATAATTTGGAACATATAGGAAAGTAAAAATAAGACAATAAAAATAACTCACAACCCAGAGATTACCACAGTTAATTCTTCTGTATATTAGAAGGCTTTTTTTGTCTCAAAATATGTATTTTATATTTAATGATCATGTAATTAGATTCATGATGAATACACTTTTGCATTCTGCTTTTACTGACTAAACATTAATTTGTTAGAGTTTCCCCATCTTTAAAAATTCTCCAAAACATAATTTTAATGACCACATAATATTATTTAACTTCAGATATGCCTCATGACTGGATAAACCATTTTTTGTTCATATTTACATTCTTCCTATTTTTCACAGTATATATTATAGTCTGATAATGTCTTTGTTTTAGTTTGCTAAGCTGCCAAAAGCAAATACCATAAAATGGGTTGGCTTTTAACAGTGGGAATTTATTAACTTACAAGCTTACAGTTTTTTGTTTGTTTGTTTGTTTAGAGCAGGGGTTCTTAACCTTTTTTGTTCCACAGACCCCTTTGCCAGTCAGGTGAAAACCATGGACCCCTTACTAAGTCCACACTATACTGTGTATTATTTAATAAATATATCACACCCGCACCAACACGTCCCCACAAGAATAATGTTTTTTTGAATTTCAATTCAAGCTCACGAACCCCTTGTTAAGAACCCAGTTTTAGAGGTACTGGGTATTGAAACCAGGACCTTGTACATGGGAAACAGACACCCAACCACTGAGCTATACCCTTTCCCCAAGCTTACAGTTTTGAGGCTAGAAAAATGTCCAAATCAAGGCATCATCAGATGATGCTTTCTCTCTGAAGACCGGCTGGCAGCAATCCTGGACTCCTCTGTCACATGGCAAGGCACATGGTGCTGTCTGCAGGTCTCTCCCTTTCTTCCAGGTTTTGTCACTGATTTGTAAGTCTTCTTTATATAAAGAAGACTATTAATCCATTGTTTTCCATATTTATGATAAATTTTCCCACAGATTTTTATTCACATTTTATATTTTTGATAGCATTTTAAATTTGTTTGTGCATAAATCTATATTTCCTTTTGAGTTTTCCCACTATTTTTATACTCAGAAAGTCTTTTTCCATTGAGAGGTCAGAACTTTACTCATATTTTCTGCTGTGTTATTCTTTTTAACACTTCCCCCTTTATCCACCTTGAATTTATCTTAATGTACTATGAGAGTTTAAGTTCTGAACTGATTTTCCTCCAAATAACCAGCTTTGCCTGCACTTTGTTGACTAATCCATACTTTCTCCACAGTCTTGCGATGTGTGATAAACTCATTTTGCATGCCCAGTTATCTATTCAACATTTCTCTTAAGACATCTGCACAATTAACATATGAAAACTAAACTCTTTATCTTCTACACCATCCTTGCTCCTCCCCCAGACTTTCCTATCTTAGAAAATAAAAGATCCATCCTTTTGTTTGCTCATGACTTCTCACTTTTCCTCATGTCTCCACATCTAATCCATGAGCAAATACGGTAGTTCTATTTCAAAACAGAGTCAGAATCTGATCACTGTTCTTACCAGCACTGCTTCCACTCTGATCCAGCCACCTCATCTCTTGCCTGAATTATTATAATAGCCTCTTAACTGGTATTTATGCTTCTGCATTCAGACAATTTCAGGCAGCGGCCAGAATGACCTGCCAAATCACATCCCTCCTCTGCCCTGTTCCCCCATTGGCTTGGCTTCTCATGCATAGTAAAAGCAAGATGGCTACAATAGCCTACAAGGACTCTCTCCGGCCTCCTCACCTAACACTTGACCTTTCTTTCACGTGTCCAACTACAGTGGTATCCTTGATAGCTTCTGAGAAGTCCAAGCATGCTATAGCCTCAAAGCCTTTATACATACCTTTCCTCTACCTGGAATTCCCTCCCCCCAGATATATGCATGGCTCTCACCTTCACTGCCTTTAGGTCTTTGCTTAAATATCTCTTTCTCACTAAGGCCTTTGCTATGACACTATTTAAAATTGTAAACACTTGCCACTCCCTTATCCCCCAAATCTCTGCCCCGCTTCTTTACCTTGTTTTTCTATGTAGCACTTACAGCCATCTGACATTCTGATCTTACTTATTTACTTGTTTATTGTCTGTCTCCCACACTAGACGGTGGTCTCCATGAAAGCAGGGACCATGTTTCTTCTTTTTTTTTTTTTAAGGTTGCTTAAAATAGTCTTTATTTCAAATTCACTCTTTTTAAAGAAATAAGCTTCATTTGTAGAGCAGTTTTAGGTTTATAGAAAATTTGCACAGAAAGTACAGAGTACCTATATAATCCCCACCCCTGCACGCACAGTTTCCCCTATTATTATTATCTTGCATTAGTGTGGTAAATTTGTTACAATTGAACCATAATTGACACATTATTAGAAACTAAAGTCCACAGTTTATATAAGGCTTCACTCTTTGTGTTGTACAGTTGTATGGGTTTTGACAAATGCATAAGGAAATGTAGCTACCATTACAGTATCATACAAAATAGTTTCACCGCCCTAAAAAGGCCTCATGATCCATCTATTCATCCCCTCCCCAGCCCCAAACCCCAACTTTTGGCACTCACTCATCTTTTTACTGTCTCTATACTTTTTCCTTTCCCACAATGTCATAGAGTTTGGAATTATATAGTATGTAGCCTTTTCAGACTGGTTTCTTTCATTTAACAGTGTGCATTTAAGGTTTCTCCAGGTCTCTTCATGGGTTGATAGCTCATTTCTTTTCATAGCTGAATGCTCTTCCATTCTCTGGATAAATCACTGTCTGTTTATCCATTCACATATGGAAGAGCATCTTGTTTGCTTCCAATTTTTGGCAATTATGAATAAAGCTGCTATAAACATTCATGGGCAAGTTTTTGTGTGAACATTCCTTTGGGTAAACACCTAGGAGTGTGATTACTGGATCATATGGTATACTTATGTTTAGCTTTGTGATAAACTCCCAAACTGTCTTGCAAAATGGCTGTACCATTTTGCATTCCACCAGCAATGAATGAGAGTTTCTGTTGCTTTACATCCTTGCCAGCATTTGGTGTGATCTGTGTTTTGGATTTTAGCCATTATATAGGTGTGAAGTATTATCTCATTGTTGTTGGTTTTTGTTTGTTTGTTTGTGTTTGTGTTTTTTTAGGTCCTAGGGCCAGGGATTGAACCCCAGACCTCGTATGTAGGAAGCAAGTGCTCAACCACTGAGCTTCATTGGCTCACCTGAGTTATTTTTTTGTTTGTTTGTTTTTTGTTTTGTTTTGTTTTACCATTTGTTTGTTTTGTTTTTAGGTGGTACCAGGAATTGAACCCTGGACCTCCTACTTGGGAAGCAGGTACTCAACCTCTTGAGCTACATCTGCTCCTGTCTTGTTGTTTTAATTTGCATTTCCCTAATGATATATGACATTGAGCATCTTTTCATACTTGCCATCTATATATCTTCTTTGATACAGTGGCTGTCAGCTCTTTTGCCCATTTTATAATTGGGTTATTTATTTTCTTATTGAAGTTTTAAGTTTTTTTTATTTTCATTTTTTTATTTTGTATACAAGTCTTTTGTCAGATAAGTGTTTTGCAAATATTTTATTCCAGTCTGTGGCTTGTCTTTTCATTCTCTTAACAGTGTCCTTCACAGAGCAGAATTTTTTTATTTTAATTAAGTCAAATTTATCATTTTTCTTTCATGGATTGTGTTTTCAGAGTTGCATCTAAGAAGTCACTACTAAACTCAGGGTCACCTGGATTTTCTCCTATGTTATCTTCTAGAAATTTTATAGTTTTGCATTTTGCATTTAGGTCTATGATCCATTTTGAATTGATTTTTTGTGAAAGTCATAGGAACTGCATCTAGATTCATGTTTTTGCATGTGAATGGCCACTGTTTCTTTTTTCTAAACTGATGAATCTTCATAATCTCTGTATTTGTATTCTTCGTAATCGAAGTAGTCTTTGATGTTTTCATTCTATTAAATGTTTTGAAAAAAACACTAGATATTTGACTTGATCATAATTTTTGAGAGTTGTTTTTTGTTGGCTTGTTTTTGATGAATGTGGATAAGTTTCTATATTTTGTCTACATTTGAAATTTGGTAGGTAAAGGTCAGAAAAAATATTATACAATGTCCTGGTATCCTGCTTATTATAAGAGTCTTTCAAAAATAAAAGCTTGGTGGTGAGGTCCCAAGAATGTTATAGATTTTTCATACTTGAAGACTGCCAGTTGAGGATCTTGATCATAAAATGGAATACAATTGAAATTAGATTGCATACTATAATTGACTATGGACAATTATAATTGACTATTATTGACTCTCCTTTCCTATTTCTCATTACAGGAATTTCATCCTAAGTTCGATAATCTCTTGTAAGAATCACCATGTCTAAGTGAAAATGTAACATAACTCATCTCTTCCCCATCCTCCCAAAATTCCACATCTCCAGAAGGATAATTTTAAAAATCAATGTATATAGTGTGGGGAGTTTTATTTATCAGAAGGTTGGGAAATATTTTTTAACAAAAACAAGACATAATTATTTGGTTATAGTTTTAAAGAAAATGCCTTATTAATTAAAAGAAACATTTATAAATAGCAATTTAAAAGCAAATGAAATGACATTATATTCACATGCTGGGGGACAGGACCAACATCCTGATTTCTAGTGGGTTTTTCCATTAGGTTTTCTTTTCATTGGTGAATGATGAATCTGTAATTAATGGCTTTCTATACCATTCCTATAATTAAATGCTAGGTAGTACAAGAATCATAATTTACCCTCTCTTCCTAATCACATCTTTTCCTTTTTAATATATGATAAAAAGAGGAAAATGATGGGAAAAAAGGGTGGGAATGGAGGAGAAAACAAGAAAGTTGCTTTGAGACCATTTATAACATGTAAAGTGTGGACTTGTTAAAAGTTTCAATAAAAAGAAAGCAATGCCTCTTCTCTCTCTGGCCCTCCTCCAACCGCCTTCCTGCTCATTCAGGTACTCACCATTCAATCCAAATTGTGATGGTTTTCAAGTTCCTCACCTGCACACTTGAGATTCACCATAAAATAGTGTCAAATATTTCTTATCATAAGACCTAAGAACAACTTTCTAACAAATGCATGATACCATATCTGTACAGTACAAAACCACCACTGTGGAAACTGTTACTTTTGAAAAATAAACCATAAACCTAAGTATGATTAGCTGTTTTAATTTTTTTCCCAATAATAATTGCTTGTTTCTTGCTCATTTATTTTGTCAATCAGATAATCAATAATTGGCACAAAAGTCTTAATAAAAATTTATAAGAGAATGCTTTTAAATTAAGGAAATTCTCTCCATGATCCTAACTTTTATTTGAAAATTAGGAAAAAACTGTCAACAATCAATTATAGTGTGTTTAGACTCAGGGATCATTACCACAGGAAGCACAAGGAACTTATGTGACACTCCAAAAGGCATAGGTTACTCTTCTAATAAATATTAAAGAAATTAAGTTAAGGTTCCTTTGTGATTGCATCCCATAGGTATTGCTTGTAGAAAGCAATGGTTATAATAAATTCCTGACAGGGTATTTGTGAAGATTATATTTTTTTAAATTGTAAAAAACACTAGAAAGCAAGGCATAGTGTATTAGTCAGTGTTCTCTCGGGGAACAGAACCAACAGAAGATAAGGTAAATAGTATGAGATTTTCTAAAATTCTCTCACGACTGTGGAGATGCAAAAATCCAAATTCCACAGTGCAGACTGCAAACCAGGGGAACTCCTTGATGAGTTCCCAGGAGACGTTGGCTGTCCAAGGTAGACTGGAAATTCTCTCTCTGAATGTTGAAATCACTTCCCCTTTTAAGGCCTTCTAGATTGGATAAGACGTCCCTCTTTGCTGATAGCAATCTCCTTGGTTGATTCTAGATGTAATCAACCATCTAAGCAATCAACTCACTGATGATTAAAGTCCATGAAATATCCTTCTATTACAATTAGCCCAGGGCTTGCTTGACCAAACAACTGGCATCGTTACCTGGCCGAGTTGCCAAGTTGACACATTAGCCTAACCATCACAGTCCACCCCTTGTCAACTTGGGGTGGGATATATTTCTGCCTAACAATATTCAACTGTCCTGCATACAACCCAAACTGCGCTAATATCCTTCAAAATAGGGTGCAAGTCCTCGGGTAATAGTCACTCTTAAACATGACATCCTTAAATATTATGACATGAAACTAATACAACGTATGTCATATGATAAGGAAAAAAGGGAAGAAAACAAAGATATTCATTTTAGGTACATATACAATCATACTCATAACAAAATGAGGAAGAAATTCATAACCATTACAGTCCATGTTTCTATAACCGGTCACACGGTCAAAGTTCATATTTATCACTACCTTCTTCCACTACCCATTTCATGTTCCCTTTACCATCAGCAAGCACCTCAGCTGGCCATGGTTCTTTGCCTGGTGGGGTGACCCAAACCTTCATTCCTGAAGATTCTGGGCCATTGTTATTTGGGTTGCTGCAATTTTCCACTGACTTTAATCAAAGGACATGGTAGTACTAAGAGACACCCTAAGGAATCTCCTCTATTCCAGGCAAACTCTTTTTTAGCTCCATTATGTAAGTGCAGTCCTATGTCCCCTTAATAGTCAGGATCAGTAACCTCAGCCAGTATAGTAATTCCCTTCTTTGCCTGTTGATTCAGAAGCATGAGGAGTCCAAAGTGGTCATGTGGCAGATTTAACTTCCAGTTCAATAGAATCATTGTTGTGTTCCCTGGTGGAAGCACTTTTTTTTTTTTTTTTGGAACTAAAACCTGTAGACCAATAGAGCTTAAGTTTGCAGGGACAGGAAGCAAAAATTTTCCTAGTGGATCACTAGGGATAATAGTGAGTGGTACCACTATTTCTACCACTTGATTCCTGGACCCATGAATCCTGGCTACGGGAGAAACAGCACCATAGCGTGGATGCTGATTTAGAGCATACACAGCCTCCTGGAGAACACTACCCCAGCCCTGCAAGGTATTGCCACCTAGTTGGCACTGTAATCAAGTCTTCAAACGGCCATTCCACCATTCTATCAATCCAGCTGCTTCAGGATGATTGGGAACATGGTCAGATCATTGAATTCCATGAGCATGTGCCCCTTCCCACACATCATTTGCTGTGAAGTGGGTTCCTTGATCAGAAGCAATGCTTTGTGGAATGCCAAGGTGGTTAATAAGACACTTAGTAAATTTAGAAGAAGCATTGCATCCAGGAAAGGAAGCCCATACTTGGATTATGTGTCTATTCCAGTTAGAACAAATCGCTGCCTCTTCCAAGATGGAAGTGGCCTGATGTAACCAACCTGCCAACAGGTAGCAGGCTGATGACATTGGGGAATGGTGCTATATTGGGGGCTGAGTGTGGGTCCAAAATCCTAAGGGTCTGTGTGGTGATTCTCCTATAAGGGCCTGCCAAAGACTCCAGATGTCATCTCTGTTTGCCACTGACACTTCCAGCACCATTGGATCTGCTGGATCATATGGCCCAAGTGGCAGTGCAGCTTGCACAGCAGGCCAGGACAGGTGGCAGAGCCTCCTCTTTTTCTGGTCCCCATTCAAAACTAACAGTTTTTCTGGTCACTTGTTAAATAGGCAGGAGTAGCACCCCAAAATAAGAATATGTTGTCTCCAAAATCTGAAGAGGCCAACTAAGTATTGTGCCTCTTTTCTGATTGCAGGAGGGGTCAGATGCAACAGCTTATCCTTTGCTTTACAAGGGATATCTCAACATGTCCCACGCCACTAGATGCCTAGAAATTTCACCAAGGTGGAAGGCCCCTATATTTTTGTTAGATTTATCCCCCATCGTCTCTCACACAAATGCCTTACCAAAAAGTCTAGAGTCATTGCAACTTCTTGCTCACTAGGTCCAATCAACGTGATACCATCAATATAATGGACCAGTGTTATGTCTTGAGGGAAGGAGAGATGATCAAGGTCACTGCAGACAATATTATGACATAGGGCTGGAGAGCTGATATACCCCTGAGGCAGGACAGTGAAGGTAAATTGCTGGCCTTGCCAGTGAAAGCAAACAGTTTCTGGTGGTCCTAACTAACAGCAATTGAGAAAAAAATATTTGCCAGCTCAATAGCTGCATTCCAGGTACCTGGGGATGTGTTGAATTGCTCAAGCAATAATACCAAATCTGAGACAGTGGCTGCGATTGCAGTCACCACCTGGTTAAGTCTACAATAATCTACTGTCATCCTCCAAGATCTATTTGTTTTCTGTCCAAATAAGAGTGTTGAATGGGCATGTGGTGGGAATCACCACTCCTGCATCCTTCAAATTCTGACGGTGGCACTGATTTCTGCAATCCCTCCAGAAATCTGGAATTGCTTTTGATTTACTATTTCTAGTGGTTTCCACTTGTCTTTTCCTACCATAATAGCCCTCCACAAGTCAGGGATCCAATGTGTGGATTCTGCCAGTTGCTGAGTATGTCTATTCCAATTATGCATTCTGGAAACCAAATGTATCCAGGGACTCACTAGTCCCATTGTTAGACAGGCTTGAGCTAAAACTCTATCCATCACCTGACCTCCATCAGCCTCTATCCTGACTTGGGGACCACAGTGACATTTTGGATCTCCTGGAATTAATGTCACTTCTGAGCCAATGTCTAATAATCCCTGAAATGCCTGATCATTTCCTTTTCCTCAATGCACAGTTACCCTTGTAACAGGCTGTGGGTCTTTTGGGGGAAAGCTAAGAGGAAGATTAACAGTATAAATTTTTGACAGTGTAACAGGATCATTCCCCTCATCCAAGGGGCTCTGGGACTATCTCAAGTCTGGGACAGGTCTGGGACAGGTCCTAAGTCTGTCTCAAGTCTGGGAATTGATTAAGGGGCTGTGTTTCTTTGTGTCTGTAATTCAAGTTACGGTTTTGTTTACTCAACCTAGAACTCCTCTGCTTAAACAAATCAAGTAGGAATTTAGAAGACTGCCCATCTATTTCACTTCTAGGTACCCATGATCTATTAGCCAAGGCCATAGCTCTATGTGACTCAGACTCTTTTGATTGCTCCTTTGAGTCTGCCTTTCATTGCAGTAGCCATGCCCACCTTGTCTTTGATGATTAACTGCTGCTTCATGACTTCTACCAGCCCGAGATCTGATCATCCCCATAATTTTTAAGGATTCTAGTTCCATGACAGCAGTTCCCACAGTAATATCTGTACTATAGAGAAGAGCTCTTCAGGGAAGATGGAATTAGTCTCCCAAATTTATTCCTCACAGTGCTGGTTAAAAGTATGTCCTCTGGACATTCCTGGGGTGAGTGGGCAGGTCTTAAATGGCATATTGATTCTAGCATTTCAATCTCTCTAAGTCTTTGGATCCCCTCATGCCCAGAGTACATTGGGCATCTTGACTTCAGGCATTGTAGGCCATCTTTTGGCCCATTATTCAGCCAGCCATCTGAACAAACAG
>JAQZBX010034808.1:0-24832 GCA_029593785.1 Cabassous unicinctus | reverse complement strand
AAAAAAAAAAAAAAACAAGTTAAAAAAAAAATACTTGTACACAACAATCATAGTAGCATTATTCACAATAGCCAAAAGGTAGAAGCAACCCAACTGCCCATCAACAGAGGAATGGACAAACAAAAATGTGATGCATCTACACAATGGAATCAAATCCCTCCATAAAAACCATAAAGTTCTGACCATGCTACATGGATGAACCGTGAAAAGATTACGCTGAAAGAAGCCGGACACAAAAAGACAAATAGTGTATGATTCCATTTCTATGAAATGTCCAGGACAGGCAAATCCATAGGGACAGAAAGCAGATCCGTGGTTGCCAGGGCCTGGGGTCAGGGGGCAATGGGGAGTGACTGTGTAATGGGAACGGGGTTTCCTTCTGGGGGTGATAAAAATGTTTTGGAACTGGACAGAGGTAGTGGCTGCACAACACCGTCAATGTGCCAAATGCCAGGGCAGCAGGTGGTGGAGCTGGCCCGGGGTGCAGAGGGGCTGGCTCCAGAGCCTTTTCCCTACCACCGCATCGTCTGTGAAAATAAGATTAAATGACGTTAATGATTCAAAAAACTCAAGGCCCCAAACTAGAGTTTAACCACTGATGTGTGATTAGCCAAGGCCTGAGGGACGCTCAGTCCCTTTTCCACGCCATCGTCTCTGCCTAAGGACTCACCCACTGCCCTTTGATGACCACCGACTGTCACAGATACTTGGTTAGTGTCCAGTGAATGCAATTCTTTTTTTTTTTTTTTTAAAGATTTATTTATTTATTAAGCGAACCCGGGGCCTCCCATATGGTAAACGGGAGCTCTATCGATTGAGCCACACCCGCTTCCCCAGTGAATGCGATTCTACGGGAATGGCCCATCTACAACACAAATGTTTCGGTTTGAGCTTCTCTACACACATTTAGCGCTGCGCCACACAGGATTTTTGAAATATTCTTGAGTCTTACTCTTGATTAAGCAGACACTTACATCCAAAATTTGTTTTGATAAATGTATCTCTTTGGGATATATCAAAAAAAGCCACTACGGTTTAATCCAAGTATATTTTTAGAATTTAATATGCCATTCAAGTGAAATCACAAAACTATGTGGGATTAGTACTACTGGGAAATATAAAACAACAATTGCTTTCGGAGAAACATACAGAACACAGAATAAATAGCAAATGAAAAATAATTCTCTCAATATTATTGAAACCCCATCTCAACAATTGTCAGGTTAAACCAGTTTACCCCAAGCTTTGCTGAACCTTTTTAAAATAACACTTTGAAAAGTAGTCCCTAGCTTGGGGTACCAGACTCTTCCGTGTGCCTTTAAAACGCAAATGCCCCCAACCCTACACAGTGAAGGTCTTCACATCCTCCCCTCAGAGGGAACTACAAGTCTCTCCTGATCCCTCCTACCGTAACCCTTTCCCATAGCCCCCACCCCCCACCCCGGGTTCCAGAGCTCCCCTCACCCTCACATTAACCAAATTCTCCTTAACATCTAGGGCTCCCAAACCGCCTTTCTTTGGGCCCATCAAGCATTTAAAAATCTAAAGATTTGTAAACTTTTTGCGCCATCTTTAATGATGTAAAATACGTGTTGATTACTTTGAAAATTAAGGCATTGACAACTCACCCTCATAAAATTTGAACCTACTTTAATTTTTAATCTACGAGAACAGCCTTACTACCCTCTGGAAAGCTGATCCCTGGCGAACCCCCAAATGCGACCTGCGGGAGGATAACCGTGAGATGATGTCACTGCGAGCAGGCGGGAAGAGCAAACCTGGAACCAAACAAAAACAGCAAGAAACAACCACAAGGAGCTGGCGCTGCTGCAGCGCTACCCACTGCCTGACCACCACGTTTCTGGGATGAAAATCCACATCTTCAGCTTAAACCAAAGAGGAAGCCTGTGGCCATTTCTTCCTTGTCAGTCGAGAACATACAGAACTTCTAAAGACAGTTACTCTTACCAGATGTTTCTTGGGAAAGCCTGCAAAGCACTTTTCCAAAACCCTGGTGAATTTCAGTAACAGTGAATGCCTCCCTAATTCACCATTCACACGCTAGCTTTGTAAGGTAACTATGTCTACTGAAGACGCTAATGTGTAATTCCCATTTTCTTTTGCTACATACACAAAAGAAAATCCACTTTGGTCTTGTGGGAAAGATGCTTCATTTACTAAGACACAAATTTAATTCAAATTCCTTTCTCCTGCCTTTTAAAAATTTGCTTTAAAATTTGTAACAGCATCTTACTCATCCTGAGCTCCTATACCCAGCAGCCTCACTTCTTCAGAAGATAGCTGACAACTGCACAAAAGTGAATTCTTGGCCCTTTCAATTAAGCTGTATCTGCAGGGTGAACGAGCTTGATTGTTTTTTTATGGAACAAAGTTGTAACAGAAAAGCATGTTTAATAGCTACATAAGCGGCCGCTGATAAGAAAGCAAGAAGAAAAATTATTTTTTAAACATAAGAACTGGAAAAACACGGTAATCAAGACAACTTGCTTTACTTCAAGACAGCTCGGTTTATTTAAAGTAGGGGGAATATTCCTATATACTAAATATAGGGGAATGGCCATATAGTAAAAGCTGAAGAACAAGTAATAAAAAGAACCGAGTCATCAAGAAAGTTATGTTTTATTTGGCAGATTTCTTTATACGGAGGTAAGAAAGTGTTTTATACATTTCAGAAATGTAAAATCAAATGTTTAAACTGGCTAAAACGGGAAAATGTCTGATTAACCAAAGGGGGAAATCCTCAGCTCTTCAGAAAACTCAACCATCCACAAAGATTTACTATAATTGATATTTCTATCTAACAACATATCGAATGAGGTTGGGTTTCATGGTCAACCATACGCTTCCCCTGAAGCCCTTCATTAAAGAGGATAAGAGGATCAGAGAGTTTAAGTATTTAACCAATCTGAAGCCAACTTACAAAGCAGGCCAGCTGTGTAAACATACCCACACGCACGGTATATGAAGGTTTACATCAAATTACAATTCCGTGCTAAATCGCATTTAATCAGGCCTCTCAAGAAAACTCCTAAACACTAGGGAAAATGAAATGACTACATTTCATTCAAGGTATATTATTAAATAATAAAAGTTTTTATCGTTTCAGCTTATTTTCAAACAAACAGCTTGATTGCTGACTTTTTTAAAAAAAATAGCTTTTCCAAAATGGGTAAATAAAATATGGACTACCCATACCATGGACCATTACCCAGCAATAACAAGAAATGAAGAACTGATTCAGGGACCACGTGGATGAGCCTTGAAAAAGCATCATGCTGAGTGAAAAAAGCCAGTCCCCAAAGGCCACATGGTGTGTGAGTCCATTTATACAAAATATCCAGAACAGGCAAATCCAGAGAGACAGAAAGCAGAGTGGTGTGGCTGCCAGGGCTGGAGGTGGTGAGATGCAGAGCGATTTCTTTCTGGGATGATAATGCTCTAAAGCTGATTGTGGTGACAGGTGCCCAACTCTACTGAATCTACTACTAACCACTGAATTGCACACTTTGAGAGACTTGGATGATCTGTGACTTATACCTCAATAAAGCTGTTATTAAAAAATACGTTAAGGAACAGCTTAAAATGATCACCTTGCTCACCTGGGGAAAGGCGGCAAAGCCCCACACCCCACACCCGCTCAGCAGTGTTGTTGAAGGAAACAGAAATCTTAGTGCAAACTGGAGCTCTGCCAGAGGAGTCTATGGAACTGGAAATTTAATAGCCACTAAATAAAGCAACATCGTGACTCCAGCTATGAAAGCAAACATTTCTATTTGAACTTCAAATGGCTGAGGGTCAAGGTTGATATCTTAGAATCATCTGCTCTAAAGTAGTCACAATGGCAACTTCTTCGGGGAGCCAGAAAGAAAACAGAGCTAATTAAGTTATCCCAGCTGGGAAATTTCCTGTGAAACGTGTGGAGACCAGGAAAGTCCTCTGAAATCGTAGTTTGCACGGCGGTTCTAAAAGCTCAGGCTTCTGCAACTACCTCCGCACCGAGTGGGTCAGCTTGGTCCTTAGAGAACATCTGACTCCACCAGGCTCTGGCTGCGCAAGTTTCTCTAAGGGAAGCTACCATTTCACAATTCGGGTCTTTGCTGAGGTAAAATTCTCAGGTTGAGTGACGAGGTGCCCACACACAACATTTGTCTTTCAGAACAAAGTAGAGGTTTTTTTTGTGGTTTTTTTTTCCTTTTCAACTTTGCTTATTTCACCAGCCATGCAAATCACAGCAAATGTTACACTGCTTTCCATGAGTTTCTTTGCTGTACATAAGAAAGGATAAGAAAAAACAAATCTCTTACAAATCCTCTTAAAGATCTAAGGGGTTTCTTTTTAACACTGCTGACTTTTAATTTTGAATTACAAAGTCCAGCTGGCACGTTCGCAGGTACATTAGCCGTTTGGGACTGCCGGGGGCCTAGCACCTCTGCTTCCCTAGGGGTGCAGGTTCAGCACTCTGGCACCCTGGAAACACCGCAGACAGATGCGGGCACTCACTCAGGGGCCAGCCAGTCCTTTATTGATGGAAGAATCGGGAAGAACATTATTAATCCAATATTTGCTCTATTCTACTAGTGAAAAATTTGCCTACAGTGAAATTCATTTTATTGACAACTAACCTTCCAGTCTCGTTTCAATATCATGTTAAACCAAGAACTGAAGCACATTTTAAAATGTTTTTATTCACTTCATTTTTCCTGAGTCAAAAGCTTTTCTTTCTGAAACTTTCAAAAAATCAAATGCAGAGAATAACATCCTGCTTTATACAAGTAACATTCTTAAAAAAAAAAAAAGTGTGGATTTTATTTCTATGACTCTGTTTTATTTCTATGTAAGGAATCTGCCACAGGCCCCGGAATTCAGCAGCTCTGTAAATCTGAGTTTCCCTGTGCCACACTTGTCTAAATTAGAGCCCATAAGTGTAACCAAACGAAGTCAGAGAAGCTGCTGCTCAGGATTAAGAACGTCTACTATTTCCCCAGCGGATTCAAGCCCCAGGTCTTCTTAGAGAGCTTCATGTTTTACAAATCTAAGGAAACTGAGAACCACAGAGATTAAACTATTTGCCCAAAAGTACTTAACTAGTTTAGTGGAGAAAGCATCTGAAAACAGAAAGCTGGGGAGCGGATGGGGCTCAAGCAGTTGAGTGCCTGCGTCCCACATGGGAGGTCCTGGGTTTGGTCCCCAGTGCCTCCTAAAAAACAAAAACAAACAAGCAAACAAAAAAGCCAACTCAGGAGAGCCGATGTGGCTCCGTGGTTGAGTGCCAGCTTCCCACATACGAGGTCCCAGGTTCAATCCCCGGGTACCTCAAAAAAAAAAAAAAAAAAAAGGAAAGCTATCTACCCAAATTCATTTTTACAAATAAGAAAATCCTATAAAAGTGCTTTCCTTTTTGACAACTCCCCATTTTTAAACAGCTCATTCAAAAATGAAAATGAACATTACTGCCCATAAGCAGCTGCGTCATTTTCTCATGGGGAAGGAACCCATTTATGAAGTTACAGAGTGCACTGCAATCCACAGCCTTGGAAAGTAACCCTCAACAGGGTAAAACTAACTGACTCACTGCACGGTAGACCCTCTGACTTAAGAGGCCACACAGCCTGAATGGTATGCTGTATATTAATATTCATAGACAAGAAGATAAATCACGTGCACGTGGGTTTATGCCTTCTCTCCAAACCAGATTATGAAAAAACTGAATATTTTCCAAACAACTCAAACACAAATATAAACCACTCAAAAGCTGCATGCAGTTACATTTTTCTTTGGAAGAAACAAACAAACAAAAAAGAACAGAATTTAATAACATTACATAAAAATCCTGGAAATTATGCACAAAGACTTCCTGGAGTTTTGCCCAAAAAGGGTATCCTGATTTTTCACGAACGCACAAATGATAAACAAATAAGAATTACCAGGAGCTGCAGTATTATTAAGGATAAATATGCTTCTCGAAATCTCCATTTTAAAAGGCTTACAAGTAATTGCCTAAACTAAGCCTTTCACGCCCACTTTTTCTAGGCAGAAACCAGCACTCGGGTTTCCAAGCAGCTACTCCGGCCACCCAGCCCGGGGCTGCCCTGGCCTCCGGCCCTGCCCGCACTGCGGCTCCGCCAGGCCGGCCGCCCTCCCTGCCTAGGCACCAGGCGCTGCAGACTCTCTCTTCCATCTCCTGCTCTGGGTCCTTTCAAGACCCTCTCGAGACCTCTATTTAACAAACCACTCAACCACTCCTAGCAAAGCGGTTTGCTCTGTGTGTGTTTGGGTGTGGTTTTCCACCTAACGGAATGCCCAGTTGTGGAAAGTGAGTACTCTTAATATTCACCCAGACATTCATTCATTCATTCAACAAGGATACCTGAGCATCTACTAGAGGCCAGGCTAGGCGCAGGGTGCTCGGAACAGAGCAGTAAACAAACGTGTTCTTGAGACGCTCTAATTCTAGTGGGTGGAGATAGACCAGAAGCAAAATCAATAAGAAAAATACAGGGCACTTAGGAGGGAAAGGAGAGTGGCAGGGTTATTGTGCTGCCTGGTTCTGGAAAGCACTCTCCACATGGAGTTGGGCCTTCCAGAGCTTTCCAGAGCCTTCCATAGCAGCCCTGGGCAATTGGGGCTGGCTGGGCTGGGGGCACTCCCCAGTCTGCAAACAGGTAATCTACATTTTGGTTTAGCAGTTTTTAAAATTTTATTGTTCTTTATCATTATTTACCAACAGTCACAAGAAGTTGTCCCTCTACAGGCAGGAAAATAACAGTAGGAAGATACGTTAGAAAGAAACACTGCATTACTCTATAATTGTCAATTGTATGAATGCAAATTAAAGCTTCCAGGAGCTTCAAGGTGCAAGGAAACTGTTTCTTCTGTGGCATTATTAAAATTCATCATACAAACATGCATATGATATTCATTTTCTTTTCATAAAAGGAGAGGGCAAACTTCGCTCAGGCACTCTGAATAAACATATCGGGCAAACAGAACTCATGAGATCTTAATACCTATAATTTCTTTACTCCTTAGAAATGTTACCGAGTAAGGACGCTCTCCAAGACGACTCGGCTTGTATGAGGACTTGGAAGCCAACTCGAAGGGGCTCCCGCGGGCCCAGGATGGGACCACCTGAGCATCAAAAGTAAAAATATTTGTAACAGATGGAAATACAACAAATAAGCCAAAATCCAAGCATTTCTATTGATACTTTAAAAAGTCCCTGGTCTTTTTAAGGTTAGGAAACATCCTCAGTCTGGAAACTAGCGGATGGGGAACGAATGAAGCAAACAAAGTGCAGACTTCTAAGCAGGCACAGTCCCCACCACCCGAAAATTTCACCAAGGTTGAGACATCGTGCACAGAAGCACCGCGCGGACTGGGAAGAGCCCTACAAAGGGACAGCTGTTATTTCTGCTGTGACTGCTGCTAAGAAAACCGTCCCCGGCAGCGGAGGTGGCTCAAATGATTGGGCGCCTCCCTCCCACATGGGAGGTCCCACGCCCGGTTCTCGGTTCCCAGCGCCTCCTAGAAAGAAGACCAGCACACAAAGGGCAGACACAGAGCAGGCGGCGGGCACAAAAACAATGGGGGGGAGGGGATTTTTTTTTTAACCTTTAAAAAAAATAAAATAAATTGGCCATATTTCTAAAAGAAAGAAAGCAAGCAAGCAAACTGTCCCCACCGTAAGCGATACCAGCCAGTAAAGCATCGGCTATGGAGGGTTCCCATGTGCCAAGCACTGCTCCAAGCGCTTACCATGTGTTTTCTCTCCTAAGCCTCACAACAATTCTGTGAGGTGGGCACTCATATTTTCTAGCAGAGTCGTCTGAGTTTCAACACAGGGTCCACCATGCAGTAGCTCTTTCAGCCGTGTCACCACAGCAAGGTGCTTAGCCTCTCTGTGCTTCCATTGCCTCACCTTCAAAATGAGATAATGAGAGGATCTACCCCCAGCCAGATCCGTAATTCAGTCAGGAAGTCAGTGCGTGTTTGTTTAGGTGATTATCCGATAAATAGCTGCTTCCCTTCTAGGCTGTGCACTTTAAGAGGGCAGGGGGCACAGCTGTGTTTCCAGAACCTACCCCAGGCCTTGCAAAGAGCTGGAGCTCATTCAATAGCTTACTGAATAAATAAATGAGTTTACAGTAGAATGCAGAGCCGAATAACTGCTTTAGTTAGGACCTCAGCCAATATCTCCGGAGTAGCAAAGCTGAAGATCTTCCCATAATTCCTCAACTATCAAGTGCCACGTCTCTGTAAGTACCTCCCAGCTCTGGGGACCTGAAGCAGCCCAAGAGCAAAACCGCCTGAACTCCCTGGGGTGTTCAAGAGAGAAGCTGCCAAACTTGGCAGCTACAGTTTAACCAGGGCAAGCTATCGGTGTTTGCTATTTTGGACACCTGCCCTTTTTAATTTGAGAAACTGATACAATCACAGTTCCCGGTGTGTTCTGGGTTTCAGCACCAAATTTTACACGGTGTGCACCAAACAGAGTGTAAGGGAAGAAGCAGCACCATTTTGCAGTGCCAACTGTGCCTCACCCAGGTGGGAGAATCAGGCATTATTTATGGAATGGCTCTTGCATCCAAGTCCCCGTGCTAGCAAATGCTTTACTGGAATTATCTTAATTCTGCAACAACCTTCTTACAGAAGCAGTCCTTCCCACTTTACGGTGAGGGAAACCAAATCAGAGCGCCCTTAAGCAGTCTGCGAGAAGTCCCACGTCGGGGAAGCGGCAGAACTGAGAACTGAACCTAAACGTATCGGATACCAGATCCACGCGCCTCACTGATCCATATACTGCTCAAGGGCGAGTCCTCCGAAAAAAAAAACAAAAACTCTTTAGAAAAGGCCGGGGGGTAAATAACAACAACAAAACAAGGCTTAAGGCCTTCATTGTGAACCACGAACACCAGAAAAAAGACGTGGCAGAGTCACGAACGCCTTTTAAGGATTAAGAAAAAGCGAGTGTACGAGTTAGAATCTGTCACAGGGCCAGTGTGCCGCACGGACACGAGGCTGTCCGTGTGGGTGGTATTTAAAACTCACTCTTCCTTTCTTACCACTTAGGGAAGCAGTTCTCAAAGTGTGGTCTGCAGGCCCCGCGGGGTTCCCGAGACCTTCGCGGGGAATCTTCGAGGTCAAAGCTATTTTCATAATAATGTTAAACACGACGTGCCTTTTTCAGTGTGTTGACGTTTGCACTGACGGTGCACACCAACCGGAGGCACGACTGCTGGCACCCGGCTGCAGTGGTGATACTCTCTGCCAGCAAGCACTTGCAGAAGGAAAAAAAAGTCGGTTTCACTTAAGAACGTCTCTGATGAAGCAGTGAAAACGCGCTGTGTTAAATCTCAACCTTGAATACACGTCACTCTCCGTGATGAAATGGGAAGCGTGCCTGAAGCACTCCTGTACAATGGCCGTCCAGGAAAGAACGTGTGCAAGGGATTGAGTTGGGAGCTAAAGCAGCCACTTTTTCTGATGGAACATCATTTATCAACTAACTAACATCAACTAACAAATCATGCTCATTGAGAATTGGGATTTGGCAGACCGTTCTCAAAAATGAACGAAACGAGTCAAGGGAAAAAATGACAGTATTTGTTGCCAGTGATAAAATTCAAACTTCCAAGCTTTCAAGCAAAAACTAGAATTTTAGAAAACTTTTCTATTCTGTCCCTGTGAAGCTGACATATTCCCAATATTAAAGATTTTTCTAATATGAACATTTGGAAGATCTGAATAACTCAGGAGACCAATATTTTCCAAATGACCAATGCATGATGTTATAATATGCATTTGGGTGAAAGTTCCATTCAAATAGCCATTGGATTTTAATGTAACAGTAAAAAAAAATTTGTCAACCAGGATCTCATATTCCATATTGCAACAACCCTTAAGATGGGAAGCGGAGGTGGCTCAAGTGATTGGGCTCCCATCTACCATATAGGAGGTCCAGGGTTCGATTCCCAGGGCCTCCTGGTGAGGGCAAGCTGGCCCGTGTGGAGTGCTGGCCCACGCAGAGAGCTGGCACAGCAAGATGACACAACAAAAAGAGACACAGAGGAGAGACGATAAGAGACGCAGCAGACCAGGGAGCTGAGGTGGCACAAGAGATTGAGCGCCTCTCTCCCACTCCGGAAGGTCCTGGGATTGGTTCCCAGTGCCACCTAAAGAGAAGACAAGCAGACACAGAAGAGCACACAGCGAATGGACACAGAGAGCAGACAACGGGGGGATAAGTAAATAAATCTTTTTTAAAAATTAAAAAAAAAAAAGAAACTACCGCTTGTTGAGTGTTGGCTCAGTATCAATGAAAACTATCCACAATTATCTAAAAAGGCTATTAAAATGCTCCTCCCTTTTCCAACTTCATATCTCTGTAAGGCCAGATTTTCTACACATTCTTCAAACAAAACATACAGCAGCAGATTCAATGCCACAGCAGAGAAGAGAATCCAGCTGTTTTTTTATTTCTCCAGACACTAAAGAGATTTGCAGAAATGTAAAATAGTGCCACTCTTCTCGCTAACGTTTTGTGTTTGGAAATATGGTTATTTTTATTAAAATACGTTATTTATACCAACATGCAATGGATTTAGTATTTTGAAACGAATAAATGTTGTTTTTTTTCAATTCCTCGGTTTAATTTCTAACATGCTGCAGTTTAATAGATAACTTATATAAACAAAAGCCCCTTAGGGCCCCCAGGAATTTGTAGGCATGTAAAGGTGGTCCTGAGACCAAAAAGTCTGAGAACTACAGGCTTATGGTAAGACCCGTAAGTCAGTCACGGCTCTCCCCGATTATCTCAGACCCAGAATTTCACCCCACTCTCGCGTCTGTTCCTGTCCCCTGTCCCCTACCCTCTGGCTCAACGCTCATGCCACCGACTCCCACCACCACTACCGCCTCTGCGTCCGTCCGCCGCCACCACCTTGGGGGTTTGTTATTTCCTTACCTGGGTGGAGACGATGCTGGACATTTTTTACGAGTAAGTGCTGGGGAAACACAATCAAAACCTGATTTACAAGAGCAATCAAGTTTTTTTAAGCACAATTTCCTTCACCAAAGTTAACTCAAGTTTAGCCACAGATTGGCTTGGCTGGCACAGTTTGCCAAGTACATCAACAAGACTAGCAAAAAAAAAAAAAAAATGGCACTCCCGTTAACCCCTCTTCCCAGGAGAAGACCACCTGCCTGCCCTATGCCCCAAGCCTGCCCCCTACTCCGGGCAGGTGCGGAGGCGACGGCCCCCTCGGAGGCCACTCAGCATCTCCGCCTCTGCCCTGGACAGCACCTAGACCTCGAGTGCCAGTTCCCTTCCTGTTGCAAAAACTCGCACTTCTTTATAAAATTCCCTCCAAGGATGCTAGTTCCTGTAGGGAAAAAAAGCCTTTAGGTGCCACATAGCAAAGCACAAATGATGCCCAGAGCTAAAAAGATGACCAGCCCCGGGGGCTCTCCCTCCCACTACCAGCAGGGCAGACCTGGGCACACGGACAGAATTCAGATGACGAATAATCATATTTTTACAGCAGTGAGATCCCAACAGAAAGGCCAATGCTCAAATCACCAACAGAAAGAGGAGAATTTGGAGCATGCATGCACACACATGGAAATTCGCTGTATTTTTCCTGAGATGATTATTCACAGCAAAGTCCACAGGCAACAGGGACAGGTAACTAGCAAGGTGATTCTTCTGAGAAGCAGGCCAGCTAGAGAAGAGCGTCCTGGACGGCCCTTACTTCCCTATTTGTCCCTTTTCCGTTTTCCCTTTCTTTATAATTCTATCTGAAGGATCACCTTTCTTCCTTCCTCCTTCCACCAGCCATTTGGCAAATCTAACCCTTTCTTTGCCCAAGGCTAATTCCACTCAAAAGCCTGTCTTCAGAATTAAGAGCTGTGTGTTCCTTGCTGGAAGTCACGGAATTGGGTCTGAAAAGGCCTAAGATGTCACTGGGGTTGCCTGAGCACCAGCTCCACAGCTGTCTGTCTTCTCCCAGGCCAGCTGTCAAGCCGGATTTCCTGCTCCGTCTCATCTCCCACTTGCTACCGGCGAGGCTGAGTTTCCACGTGCACAGGAGACCCAGCTCCAGATGCAGGTAGGAGCGGAATTTCTCTCCAGCATGACTTATGAGGAGAGACAGCTAAGAAGGTGGCGTCCACACCGGCATGGGTGTCCAATCAGGTTCAAGGCAAGGGCAGCACCTGAGCGAGCAAAGCAAGCAAGACTGTGCTCAGCTGCCAGCCGGCAGGCTGCTGGCATCCAGCTTCCAGAGAGCATAAAGGGTGCCCCGGGCCACCGTCGGCTTGAGGAGTGGCCCCAGGCTGGGGCTTAGGAATTCTTCAAGGTGTCAGCAGAGTCACCTATGGGCGATGATCGTGACTCTTTCCCAGAGGCGCTCCCCAAGCTGGACGCCTGGCTGGGGAGAATGCCTTTTTATATTTCTGCATCTGACAATGCCACGGCTGCCAGGTGCGCCTCTTCAAAGACAGAAACGCTGGTGTGGACTTGGAGTGACCAAGCACCTTGGTTTGCTCTTCCTGATACTTAAGAGTGGAAAGTAAGATGTCTGTAGATGTCTGTAGTTTTTCACTTTCTGTCTTTCTGACCTTTGACCTATGATATGAAAAACCAATAGGTCTGCTTATGGCCCAAGGAAGACTAGCCAGCACCCCCTCAGGCCCAGTGGTGCCCCCCAAAGGCTGTGGCAGGGCCCTTCTTTCCACTGCCCAAATCAGAGCATTTCTCCTTAACTTTAAAAACTGCCCGTGTCACTTTTTAGGTCATTTCCGAAAGCTTAGCTCTAGGCTGAAAATCTCTTCAGCCCTCCCTGCGTCTCAATGAGGAGCCGCACAAAGCTTCACACACGCACATACACACGCACACACGCGCACACACACTGTATTTCCTATTTTATCCCCCTCCCTGGCGCATGTTTTCTCCTTGGAGCTTCACGCTGCCAAGCTTGACATTTCCCTTGTGTGCCGATGGCCTGCCTCCGACCCTGCTGGAGCGTCAGGGCCACGGGGCAGGACTTGTTGTCTGCTCTGTTTTCTGCCATATCACCAGCACCTGGAACCGTGCCCAGCACAAAATAAATATTAGTGAATGAACGAACGAGCCAGGAGCTTCCTGCATTCTCCGTGCATGCCATGGAAACTTCAAAGGCCTCTCACCCATTCCTGACTCTTAACCATCTCCAGGTCAATTCCAAAATCCTGAAAGGCCATCTTCCATCCAAACAAACAAGCCCCCCACCCCCAGGGCCTGTTTCAGTCAGGCTCTAGGTGACCGTCTCAATACGGCTCACACCTGTGCCACCATCTCCATGGCCACCATGTCGCCTCCATCACCCCCCACCTCTGCCCAGCACCTACTGGCACGGCCACCAGCCTCCAGTCTTGCAGCCTTCCAACCCACACGCCCTAGACCTGAAGGGTGCGCTCTCCAAAACCGCAACCCAGGCCGCGCCGCCCCCCGCACACAGTCCTGCAGTGGCTCCCCGCTGCCTGTAAAGACCAAGTCCAAATTCCTCCCCAGGTCACCCACGGCCTTCCCTGCCCATCGCCCCACGTCCTACTGAACCACTTACAACTGCCCAGCCCCACCCGGAAGCCCCGTTCCAAGCCTCTGCCCCCGCGTCCCTCGCCGGGGAGTGCTCAGCCGCTGCTCCCTCTCCAGACCCGGATCCCTGCCTCTGCCCACGGTTACAGCGCTGAGCTCGCCGAGGCCAAGCACCGACATGAATCCACCTCCGCACCCACGATGCCAGGCCCGTGGCTGAGCGAGCGCCTGAGCAGAGCTAACGGATTCCGCCCTCCCACGAAGCCTTCTCAGGTAAAGCAGGCAGCAGTGGCTGCCTTTGGCCCGGCCAGGCTGGGTCTAGCCCCTGCTCACTCTCCTGATCTCACTGCAACAGTTTCCCTACTGTTAACCCCACTCCCTGATAACACCCGGCACTGCACAGAGCACCCGCCTGCTGCGGGCCCAGAGGCGGGAGGCGGGTTTAACTACACGCCGAAAAGGGGCTTCTGCCCAGCATGGTCTCATCTCGGCTTACCAGCCCTCTACAGCATCAAGAGAGTCAGACTGCACGGTTTCAGAAGGGGTCAGGAAGTTCTGGAGATGTACTCGAGACAGCCCTGTCCAGAAAGGTTTCCAAACGAGCCGACTGAAGCAAAACTCATGGTCTCAGGGAAACAGAGGGATACAGGTTTTAAAAATCACCAGTTTAGCTACGCCTTCTCTTCCCTTCCCTCCAATCCAGTATTAACTTTTCCTTTATAATTATACATATGTACATAAGTTTAAAGAAAAATTAAATTTACCAAATTTACACTAGTAGGGGGGGATCAACAGACCCACTCTAGCATTTTTTTGTGGGACTCTTTATCTTTAAATTGAAAGTAAACCCATAAATTAACGAAAGTGGGTATGTCCAAATATTCAACGCCTAGAGGATTTCCTACATACTTAATGATTACACCTGCTCTTCTTCCTGAAATGCAAACAGCACGCTGTACAAAGTACAACCTCCAAACAGCCACCACTGTCCTCTGGCCCGACCCACTCAGTGTAACGCCGCGCAGCCCAGTTCAGGTCTCTGGAACCTGTCCCACAATGCCCGACGGCAGAGCCCGAGCAGTCAGGCCTCAAGACGCCAAAATGTCGAGCAGGGGTCGCCCCCACACCCCCACTGCGCTGATTCCTCCGGACACTAGAGCCGGCTTCGGCCTCCTGGACAGAATTTCTGACACAGCGGCATCTTCCCAGGGACTGCACGGCGTCGCTTCAGACCTGGTCACTACAGCATTTGAAACTCCAGGTCAAAGGAAGCGTCAGGGGAACAGATTTTCTCATATATCCCTAAGTTCTTCAACAACCAGCAAAATTTATATAATGAAGAAGATCCAAGAGGGGCGGAAACCAATCAACGGCAGGGGGATCCCCATCAGGCATTTCAAGGCTGACAACCCAGGCAGGCCCGAGGGCACAGCACTCGCCACTCTGCCTTCAGCTCCTTCCTAGGAGTCCCTTTCCCAGTATGTGGCACCACAAAACACAAGAGAGCTTGGCAAACTTAGGCTTTTAAAGATCAATGTTATTTTCTCTACCCACTTCCAAAACAGACGTTCCCCTCAATTAGGGAGACCTGAGTGACCCAGGAAGCCTGTTTAAAGGGAAGAGGGCTTCAAAATGTAGCCAGTGACTTAGATTCCTCATGCTGGGTCCCACTGACGTCCTACCTAAAAGTAAGAAAAATAAAATAAAATAGGAAACAGCCCAGTGAAGAATCAAGACTAGCAGTAAGGAGCTCACGACCAAGGACAAGGGGCCAGGCTCAAATCTGAGGGGTGGCAGGAGAGGGCAGGAAGGAGGTACAACAGTCCTCTGGGAGCCCTTCTCACTTTCAAACCACCCCATGGCTTGAGAGGGTCAGCATTCTAAAATGCTGGCATTTCCCTGGGAAGGCAAATGTCAGCGCAGTCAAATATCCTCAAGCAAATGAAAGCTGGACTCTGACAATGCAAACATCTTTTAAAAAGAGGGACCTAGGCCAGAGGCAGTAGGCCCGTGTCATGCGTAATTCCACCCAGTTCTCAGAGCAGCGCTGCAGGCCCCAGCCCACTCCCCTATCCCCATTTTGACAATAAAGGGCGCCTAGCCAGGAGAGGGGTGTCGCTCTTCACACTTGTGCAACAAGGCAGAGAGGACCCTTCTGGTGACCAAGTGAAAGGCCAAGGCAGTTTCTCTCAAAGTCCTCAGTGCCGAAGACTGCGCTATCCTGACATTCCCGGCCATGCCCCCGGAATTTCGGAAACCTTGGCAGCCCCCCGTCTAGGACCCGCCTGCCCACAGCCAGCCCTCCTGCTAAAGGTCTCCTCTAGGGGAGACCAGATCTAGGACATCTGAGTCACTGGAGGCTGATCCCGAGACTCCCCCCACCCCCAGGAAAAGTGGCTTGAGACAACTGCTCTGCCTCGAGAGGGTGACGCTGGAAAGAGATATTTTTTGTCCTTTTAAAACAGAAGCAGGATCAGGGAGGGGGGAACGAGGCAGGGCCACGCGCGTACCTTTCAGCTGCTCCGCCACGACGCTCTGGCCCAGGCGCTCCATCACTCTCCCGTCCTCCATCTCGTACCGGTCGTCGAGGTATTTCGCGGTGGCCTCGGAGATGTGGACCTTGCCGGCCACGCCCAGCTGCTCCATGAGGTTGGCCAAGTTCACGTCGTTGGACCACACGTCGAACTTGAACCTCCTCATGCCCAGGATGCCGCACAGGACGGTGCCGGTGTGCACGCCCACGCGCATGTTCACCATCTCCTTCTTCTCCTGGCAGAACTGCTCGATGGCGCGGATCATGCCCAGCCCCATGTCGATGCAGCAGTAGGTGTGGTCGGCGCGCGGCTCGGGGCAGCCGGCCACGCAGTAGTAGCAGTCCCCCAGCGTGCTGATCTTCTCGCACTTGGTCTCCTCGCACAGGCGGTCGAAGCGCCCGAACAGGTCGTTGAGCAGCCCCACGAGCGCGTGGGCCGACTTGTTGGCGCTCATCTTGGTGAAGCCCACGATGTCCGCGAACAAGATGCTGACCTCCTCGATCTGCTGCATCTTGAAAGGGCGGAAGGCGATGGGGGCCTTCTGGATGGACGACTTCTTCTTGCGGCTCTTGGGGCTCGAGGTGGCGTGCCTTTTCACGGAGTTCTCGCTCTCCTCGTCCCCCTGCTTCATGAGGTCGTCCGCGATAGTCCTCGGCATCACGGAGTGAATCATCCTCTCTTTCAGGGCTTTCTCCACCTCCAGGTCCTTGCCGTGCATGATGGACTGCCCCACCTTGAGGAACGTGCTCCTGGATCGCACCTGGG
Source organism: Cabassous unicinctus (assembly GCA_029593785.1). Classification (NCBI taxonomy): domain Eukaryota; kingdom Metazoa; phylum Chordata; class Mammalia; order Cingulata; family Chlamyphoridae; genus Cabassous; species Cabassous unicinctus. The sequence continues at coordinate 7,939 of JAQZBX010034808.1, read as the reverse complement.
ACATGACGAAGAGGTGGACCCCGACGGCGTGGACGCAGAGGTGCAGCAGGGCCCTGCTCAGCAGCTCCAAGCGCAGGGCGCGCGCTCCGCCCGCGGGGAAGCAGGCTTCGTCTCGGAAATGGTAGCCCAGGGTCTCAAAAAGAACGGAGTAGGCCACCCCCAGGGCCAAGCTCAAGTACAAGGGTAAGTGCATGACGGTGTAGAGCAGAAGGAGCACTTCGATGCACATGGAGAAGCTGCCCACACGGGACAGGCACGTGTCCGCGGGCCTGGCCGCGCGGGAGTGATTGGAGCCGTCGGCGCGGCCCGGGAGCGGCGCGGAGACCTGCAGCTGCGCGGCCAGGGTCAGCGCCACGGCCAGCAGCGTGAGCACCAGCGCGGTGCCCACGTACTGCCGCGCGTACAGCTTGGTGAAGGTGAACAGGAAGAAGCCGGCGCACAGCGCGAGGAAGCCCAGGGAGGGGGCCGCCAGCACGGCCAGCCGGGCCCGCGTGTGCACCGCCAAGTAGACGCTCCAGAGCAGGCAGGCGAAGCCGAGGTAGAAGAGCGCGTACCGGAAGCGGCGCCGCGTCTGCGGGAAGCAGCGCTCCAGGCACGCTTCCTCCAGGTTCACCGAGTCGAACTTGGGGTCCCACCAGCGGCTGGAGGCCCTCTCAAACAGCTGCGGCAGCTTCTTCTGCCGGCGCAGGCGGCCCCCGCCCCCCGCGCGGCGCGGCAGCCCCCCGGAGTCCCCCGAGCTGCTGCAGCTGGAGATGCTGTACTTGCAGTGCTTGCGGTGGCTGTTGCCGGCGAGCTGCTTGGGGTTGATCTTGACCCGCACGCTGCTGCTGTCCCCGCTGGAGTCGCAGCTCACCTCGGTGCCGTGGGGGTGCAGCAGCTGCTGGCGGGGCGGGGAGGCCATGTTGCCGCGCGCCCTCCCGGGCCGGGCCGAGAGCCTGCAGGTGAGAGGGAGGCGCCCTGAGCACCCCGCGGGCGCACCTGGGGCCCGCGCCGCCGCCCGCCGCCGCCCGCCCACTCCTCCGGAGGGCACCAGGTGCGCGGGCGCAGCCCCCGGGGGCGCAGCCGGGCTTCCGTCGGACGGTCACGACTTGGGGCAGCCCTGGGAAGCCTGGGGGCCACGGAAGGGCCCCCCTCGCCCCCGCCGGGGGCAGGTCGCCGGGTCCCGTCGGCGCGGGCGGAGCCAGCGGCCGTGCGCGCAGCGCTGCCTCTGCGCCCGCGGCTCCGGGCCCGCGTCGGAACCCAGAGCGCGCTCAGCACCGCGACCCCGCCCCGCCGGGCGACCCTCGGGGCTGCGCGCGGCCCCTCGTCCTGCGCCAGAGGCCACGGGGCCGGCCCGGTCCCGCTGCCGCCCAGAGCCCGCGCTCCCGGCGCGGCGCCGGCACAGGGGCGGGCCCTGGGCACCCGGCCCGCGAGTTTGCGGAGCCCGCGGGCGCGCGGCGGCCGCCCCCGTCGGTCCTGCCCGTCTAGCGGGGCCTGCTCCGCTCGGCCGCGCGCGCCGCCCCGGCCCGACCTCCGGCAGCGAGGAGGCGGAGGGCGCGCCCCGGCCCCGGGCGCAGGGAGGGGCGGCGCGGGCCCCTCGGCCGCGCGGACCGTGCCCGGCGCTGCCGCAGAGCCCGGGCTCCCGCACCCCCGGGGCGGCCTCCGGACCTAGAGACGCCGCCGCGGCCGCGGCCGCCGCCGTCCCTCGCGCCGCCGCTGCTTCATGTCGGAAGAGCCGCCGCCGCCACCATCTCCGGCCCCCTCCCCCTCCCGCTGTCACTGACAGACTCGCGCCCGCGCCGCCCCTCGCCCCGCCGCAGCGCGCACGCGCGGCCCGCGCACGCCGCCGCCGGGCCCCGGCCACGCGCACGAGCCGCGCCGCTTCCGTGCGCGCGCCGGGCTCGCGGGGGCTGCGCGGCGGGGGCGCGCGCTCCGGCTCCGCCCGCCGCCCCCGGGGCCCGCGCTGCGCCCAGGCCGCCCGCTCGCCGCGGGCACTGCGGGCCCCAAGGGGCCGGGCGCGTCCCGCCGGGGCAGAGGCGGCGGCGGGGAGACCTCCTCCTCCCTGGGCGGCCCCCGGACCCGCCGCGGGAAGCGCCGGGCGCCTGCTGCCTGGACAGCAGCTGTGGCGCAGCTCGGGGGCTCCAGGCGCTCGCCCTCCCCCGGGCGCACCTTTTGGGTAGTTTTCAGCCGCTGGGTTTGCCTGAATCCTGTCGGAACTGCCCTGGCCCTGCCGGCAGCGCAGGCCCGCCCGCGGGGGCCCCGGCCCGGCCCTGAGCGCGCACCTGGGGCAGCGGCGCCCCCGAGGCCGGGTGCCGCAGGGCAGGGGGCCTCCTGCCCGTCGTGGGGCCCCTCTCCCGCCGCTCGCGAGCAACTGCTTTCCCTTCCCGCAATGAAACTTTGCAGAGCTTCTGCTTCCCAGAGTGCAGCCCGCCCCGGCCTCCTCAGGCGATGTCTGCCTGTCAGACAGCCCTGACCCCTCCTGTCGGCGGCCACAGGGGTCTCCTCTGCTCCTCTCGCCTTCCAGGTCCAGCCCCAGGCCCCAGCCAGGTCCCGCTGTTGATTAAAAAGCCGAAAGTAATCCGATAGCTCTGCACAGAGTGCCTAACCTCAACCTAATCAGGACAAAACATCAGACGGCCCCAAACTTCTGCAGAACAATTGGCCAGGACTCATCAAAAGTGCCGAGGTCACTAAAGACAAAGCGAGACTGAGGGAGGAAATGGGCGACCCTGGTTCTGGCACAGAAAAAGGACAGTAGGGGGGGAAGCTGGTGGAACGCCAGGCAGGTCTGCAGTCTAGGGGACAGCCTGGTGCCAGGGTTGATGTTCTGGTTTTGACCCGTGTGCCATGGCTCTGCTGACAGGAAGGGGCCTGGGTGAAGAGTCGAGGGAACTCTTAACATTTTTGTGGCTTCTTCAAGTCTAAAACCATTTCAAAATAAGAAGCCAAACTTTATTGAGCACCACCTATGTGCCAGGCACTCTGGCGTAGCTCACTTTTATAGACGAAGAAACAGATTCAGAAAAGTTGAGTGAGTTGCCCAAGCAGTAACCCAACGGTTACGGAATGTGTCGGAAGTGCCAGAAACTACCGGGTGCTTTCACTTGTGATCTCTTTGGGCCTCACAACTCTCGGAGGTAGATATTATTGTCTCAGTTTTAGAGATGTGAAACTGGGGGGCTGAAGACCGACCTGCCCAAACTCACCAGAAGCTGAGTGCGGAGGTCAGATTCACAACCAGATCTGGCTCCCGCAGCCTTGGCGCTTGGGGGGGAGCCCGGCGCCACCCTCCATAGCCTTCCAGTACCCCCTCACCCCTCACCTGCCCTACCCGTCTCCTACACTCTCCCACCCAAACTGCCTGTGCCCACAACTTGCATTTCCCCACTTACTGCAACGCTGAGCTCCACCCTTCCTGATTTCTTTCAACAATCTGAGAGATGGCCTGTCTGCCTCTTTAGGGCTTTGCACTTCTCCTCCCTTCCCCAGGTCATTTCAGCTCACCTGCCGATGGTGACTTTCACATTTGGAAACCAATTAGTCATGTCTGATTTTTAGACACAGGTAAGGGTCACACCCACCTCCCCTCCTTTCTTGCGATGAGATGTATGGGCTTCTGGAAGCAGTTCTGCGTGCCCAGCTGTTGGAACTGCTGCTGAAACCCCATCTCCAGGTTGGGGCTAGTTGCTCAGCAGACCCTGGGAGACCAGGGGTGCTGGGCCTGGCACCGTATTCTGCCCCGGGGATGCCACAGGACACCGTCTCTGCCTCTTAGGGGCTTATTGTGGCCTGGGGAAGATGTCCAGGAATAGGATGGATAGAAAGTGGACTCAGGCTTCGTGACAGTTGGAGCATGCAAAGGTGGTTAGCTGCGTTCTCATAATGCCGAGATCTGGAGGGGAGTCCCTGGACCCCCAGAAAGCATGAACGGTGATAGCCAGCAGGTCCCAGGCGGCTGCCAGCGGCTTTCTCCTCGCATTCCACCCATGTCACTGCCACAGCAGCAGGACGTCCTCGCTATCTGTGACATTCCTCAAAGGCAGTGCACCGGCCTCAGCATCTCAGCCTCACCTGCCCTCACCTGCGTGTTCACCCGACTGGGGAGGACCTTGGTTCCAAGCTCTCGGCACGGGTGAGGGGATGGGAGTAAGTAACTGCCATTGGGTTTGGGGTGAAGAACATGTTTTGGAACTAGATAGAGGGGGTGATTGCACAGCATTGTGGATGTACCCAATGCCACTGAACTGTTCACTTTAAAATGGTTAATTTTATCTTATGTGAATGTCACCTCAATATTAAAAAAAAGAAAGGCACTTGGGAGTGAGATGAATAGAAGGGCGCTCTGGCCGTTCTCATCGCACCGCCCCCTGAAGTCTCAGAGTGCCCACGTTAGTCCTGGTTGTCAGGTGGGCAGCAAGCTTGAAGAACTCCCCCTGGAAGAGAGGATTTGCTGCTCTTATCAGATCGTGTGGCCAAGCTGCATTAGAAGCCGTGAGTCCTTTTCTCAACTGATGAGCATGAGTTAGCAGGAATCTACCCACATGTTTTTCTGTATTGACATCCGCCGTCCCAGTGGCTGGTTACACATCTCAGGCATCTGCCTTCAGGAGGATAATGTGTCTGGACAGGGACAAAGAAGACTGATCAGAGGAGATGACGAAAGTCACTCGCAGGCACCGCCACAGTCCTGGAGTCTTCTCTCTGGTTATAGACTCTAAATCCTCTCGTGCCTGGTGCCCAGTAAATATTTATTGAACGAATGCACGTGGGAATTGAAAGAGATGTGGCGTATCCAGCCGCAAAAAGGAATGAAGTTCTGATTCATGCGACAACGTGGATGAACCTTGAAGACATTGTGTTGCGTGAAACAAGCCAGACACAAGGGGACAAATATTGTATGATCTCACTTGCAAGAAATAAATAACATTTTATGCAGTGCTTATGAGTTGAGAGCCCTTTTCACCTGCCTTTATAGAAGGGGCTCCAGTGTGAATCTAAACGGGGGTACGTGTTTAGTGGCCTGATGGGGCAGGGAGGAGGAGGTTCCTGGGGCTGACCACAGTTTGAAGTAAGGAGAAGCTAGTTGGTTGATCCAGCAAGAAAAACTTGTTCAGGGTGGGGAGGGAGAGATTCTGAGTCCGGCATGGTGTCTGTCGCTCGGATTTGTGGCCTGGCCCACTCCTGCTGGACCACTGCTCCCGCGTGTCCTGTGGGTAAGGCTGAGGAGCAGGGGAGCGGGTGCAAGAAAAGACTGCACAGTTGTTTCTTCACAAACTCTGTAAGATGTCAGACGCACGACCCTTCTAACAGCGTGGATGCAGATGACAAAGGGAGCAGGGGGTCTTCACAGTAGACTAGAGCAAACCTTTAGTATTTTGAGGGTTCAAGAAGGCACCCTCAAGAGCTGCCAAAGACTCCCAAGGACGCTAGATGGAGAAAGGAGACCAGTCCTGACTGTTGCTGTGAAAGAGCAGTGGGATCGGGTTGTTTTGTTTAAAAAGGCTCTAGAGATGCCTGAGTTTCCTCAGGTCTCTCAATATTGTGCCCATCTTACAGATGAGGAAATTGAGCTAAGAGAAATAAAAAACTCTTCCCAAGTTGTGCAGATCTCCTTTCAGTATGTTTAAATACACTGGGTAATCCATCAATTTCACCTTCATTTTCTCAAAAACCTGTTTCCTGGAGCCGTCTGACCCACTCCCAATCAAACTCTAGGCTTGCTGCACAGATGTCATCTTAGGATCTTCCTACATCATCCTGAGAATTATCTCCTGTTTTGTGAACCCTATCCCTTCTTCTTAATATATTCCTTGATTTTGGTGGAGCACATCCTTCAGTAGCATCCTGAGAAGGGATTCGTAGAAGATAATGTTTTGAGACCTTGCATAGCTAAAAATGTCACACTTAACTGAGAGTTTGGCTAAGAGCAGAATCTAGGTAGGAAGTCATTTGCTCCATGGTCTCATGGCTACCAGTGTTGGTGCCGGGAGCTCAGATGTCGTTCTCATTCTTGATCCTCTGTCTGAAACCTGTTTTTTTCACTCTGGAAGCATTTGAAGTCATCATCCTCTGTAGTTCTGAAATTTCAATGCTGTATCTTGGTGCAAGTCCATTTTCATCCATTTGCTAGTCTCTTTCAATCTGGAAACTCACATTCTTCCTTTCTGGGAAATTTTCTTGAATTGTTTCTTTGATGATTTCTCTCCTCTGTTTTCTTTCTTCTCTTTCTGAAATTCCTACTATTTAGAGGGCAGACCTCCTGGACTGTTCCTCTAATTTTCTTGTGTCTATTTTTCATCTCTGACTCTTTTTTCTCTCTCTTTGACTTGCTGCTCAACTTTCTGGGAGATTCCCTCAAGTTTATCATTTAACTTTTATTGAGATTTTTATTTCTTTCCTTTTTTTTCCTTTTCTCTTTAAAAATTTACATAATAATAGTAATTCTGCTAACCTATTTTAATATCCAAGAGACTTTTTGCCTTCCAAATTTTGTAATCTCATCCTTTTCTCATTATGCTAATGTAATAACATCTCATCTCTCTGAATATATTGAGGATTATTTTTTAACGTTCTTTTGCAGATTCCCCATGTCCTCCTAGTAGCTTTTTTCTGTTTGTTTTGGCATTTTTCAAGTTAGAGATTTTCCTTCCATGTCTGGTGGTCCTTGACTGTCCAGTCACAGTTAAGAGTGAATCACTAAAAAGCTGGTCCGCAAGAGCATGTGGCGGGACTTGTCAGCGATAGGCCAGAACATTCTAAAGCAATAGATGATCCCTAGATTTACCTGGGAAGGTTTTAATGCCTGCCTGTGCCCCTCCCTCCTCCCCAAACAGTTGAATCAGAATCACTGCAGATGGGGTCCAGATGTTAGTATTAAATAGCATCTCAAAAAGAAGCCACACTCAAAAGGTCACATATTATATGACTCATTTATATGAAATATCCAGAATGGAGAACCCATAGAGACAGAAAGTAGATTACTGGTTGCGAGGGCTGAGGCTGGGAAGTAGAAAAGGGTGTTTTCTTTCCAGAGGATGAAAATGTTTTGGAAATAGATAGAGGTGATGGTTGCACAACATTGTGAATGTACTAAATGTCACTGAATTGTTCATGTTAAAATGAACAATTTTCAAAGCATTCCAACTTCCAAGTGATTCCAGTGTCTATCTAGGTCCTCTTGTAGGGGACCCTTCACCCCACCCATGTCAATATCTTCAGGTATTTTTTCTTGGGTTAGTCAGATTTCCCAAAGAATACTCTTCTAGCCTGGCTGCCATTCAGCTAAGAGGGGTAAGAAGGCTAGAAGTCCCAGCATTCAGTTAGCAAGCCAGTGTTAGGGATGAATGGATCCTGTTGGTCAAATGCTGCTGACTCTTACCCTGGAACATTACTGTGATAGTCACTTACGGATGTTGGTGTATCTACCATGGTGAAACTGAATCTCCGTAAGAAGCATTCATCATACACAGAAATTATCTCAAAATGAATCAATGACCTAAATATAAAAGCTAAACTATAAAACTCTTGGGGGAAAAAAAAAACATAGGGAAATCTCTCCAGGACCTTGTATGAAGCCATGGGTTCTTAGACTTTACACCAAAAGCATGATAAACAAAAGAAAAGTTAGATAAATTTTAAAACTTTTGTTTATCAGAGGAGATTATCAAGAAAGTAATACAAGATGGGAGAAAATATTTGGAAAATACATATATATGAAAAGGGTTTGATATCCAGAATATATAAAGAAATCCTGCAACTAGACAACAAAAAAACAACCCAATTTAAAAATAGGCAAAGACTTGAAGAGATAGTTCTTCAAAGAAGAGATACAAATGGCCAATAAGCACATGAAAAGATGCTCTACACCATTAGTCATTTGAGAAATGTAAATCAAAACCACAATGATCACACCCACTAGAATGGCTATTATTTAAAAAAAAAAAAAAAAAAAAAAAAAAAA
>JAQZBX010034807.1:0-24833 GCA_029593785.1 Cabassous unicinctus | reverse complement strand
TGTGTGTGTGTGTGTTTGTGTGTTTTACCCATAAGATGGAATGTTTGGTCCCATTGTTTTTTAAATTATTTGCAGCAGAAGCTTAGCATCAGATTTTTAAAATTAAAAATATATTTTATGGATAAATGAGTATCTTTAACATTAGCATAATTTCCTGAAATATAGTTTAAGTTGAGCTCATGATTAAAGAAGATATAAATAGGACCTGGCAATCTGATTAATATTTCATTTAAGTCATTTATTAGATTGTTTTATTAAAAATATAATAAAGTTTTAATATAATCCTGAAATCTCTACAGCCCTTAGTCAAGATAAATAATGTAGTGAAGAAGCAGATAAGTCAACCCATCCACAACACAATGGGGGAGTCAAATGTAGGAGGCAGGTGTTAAATGTTCAGTTGAGCAACACAGAGTTCTCTCAGGTCTTTGGAACGTCTGGAAATTCTAGCTTTAGGGTAACAATTTTAAGTAGAATCCTTTGTGTATTCATTTTCCTATTTCATAAGGACTGCATCTTCAAATCTGCTATAAAGACATTTTTTATTCCTGTTTCTATAAATCATATTTCCAACTTAGCTTCTTCAGTATTGCGCATTTTAAGATTTGCCTTGTGTAATAGTCATTCTATTAGCTTTTTTTTAATGAAAGAAACATTTAGTGGGCCAGGACAATAAAGACAAATAAAAGAACTGACTTCATTTAATTCAGAATTTTCCTAGTTTATTTGATGATGGGTCTTTATTTTATCAATGTGTATTAATAACTCGATGCATCTAATGTTCTATAATAGTGCTTCTCAAAGTTTAATTAGTATATTAACCCTTGGAAATGTTAATGCATAATTTGATTCAGTGGGTCTGAGAAAGAACTTAGAGTATACATCTCAAATCAGATCTCAAGTGATGTCTGTATTGCCAGTGTATAGACCACACTTTAAATATTAAGGAACTATACAATACAGTTTAGAAAATGCTAGTGTAGAATCTTTTGTATATGGCACAAAATATACCTGGAGGCAGAACAATTTGTTAGTATTATTTGATTCCAGGCTGAAAATTGGATTAAAGTCAAACTATAAAAAGCTTCCTAGTTCCTTTAATAAGACTAGTGTAGCAAAACTGGGCAAGGATTGTAATTTTAAAAGATTATAGGCCAAATTCATTAATGAACATAGATGAATTTTAAATATGATTTTACCAATATTTATCAATAGCCTTAGAATCTGGCAGATTTAATAGGGGGCAGTGATTCTTTATGAACTTTTTCTAAAGCCTTAACTTTGATAAATCTGGGAAACTTTATGGCTGTATGTGCTGAGCTAGGTGTTACAATAAGACCATCAGAAACACAAATAACTTATATAGAGTGGGACTGGGTGGGTAGAGGATGATTCAATAAAAATAAAATTAAATAGTTCTAGAAACATGATAAATTGTATCAGTCATTAGAGACTACATAAAGTATCAGCCCTGATAGTTTTATAGGATGATTTTACCAAACCTTCAAAGAATAGATAACCTTCATGCAAACTTTCAGAAAGTAAAAATAGAAAAAGCTGCCTAGTTTCTTTTCTTTTTAATAGTATAAACTTGATACCAACCCTAGACAAGGATCAAAATATAAAAAAAGAATAGAAGCCAAATTCACTAATGAATATAGATGAATTCAAATTTGATTTTGTCTAACATATCCAGCATGGTCTGCCTGTATATATGTGTATATGTGTATGTGTGTGTGAGTGTGTGCTGGGGAAGTCACAGAAACACATAGCCATCTTCCTTCCCTCACTACTTCCCACCTTTCCCCACTCTTGTTTGCTTGCACACAGGTGTTACATATGTTTCCATTTTTGCTTATTTGCATGCAGGTGTTTGGTATGTTCCCATTCTTCCTTGTTTGTGTGCAGGTGTTCAGGTTGTTTCAATTTTGCAAAAGACTGCAAGTAGCCCAGGGGAAGTATTTCTCAATCAGCTCTAGCTGCTTGCTGGGGCAGTGGGTTTGCTTGATGAGTGCTTTTTGTTCATTGACAGGACCCTCTGCCCCTAGAGTGTATAAAAACCCAATTCTTGGGCAACACAAGTGTCCCTCATCTCTGATGCTGTGTGGAGCTGCCATCCACTGACCTTGACCTGAGCAGTTGACCTTTCCAGGCCTTGGTCACAATGTGACCTCTTCCTCTTAACTTCCCTGGTGTAAGTAATAGGGTAGTCACTTGCTGAAAATTTGTTGTTCCTGAACCTGTGTTCCCAAAAAACACTATTTAGCAACTTGCTATACACATACACATACACAAGTGCATATGTATGTGTCAATTATCCTAAGTGCACACATTCCATATATGCCACGAAACAAGGACAGTGTAACATTTTTAAATGTATTAAAATAATTTTTCAAATCAATAGATTAGAAGAGAACTGGACAAAAATACTGTAATTTCAATGGAGGTGAAAAACTTGGTAGCATTATAGAAATCGAAAGTAAAAACTCCTAGTAAACTATCTTATATTCATGGTAACAATTAAAACTTTAAAGTATCGAATTAAATCTAAAATAGTAGAAGACCATATGGTGAAAATAATGATTTTCATAAATGATTACAAAAATTTGGTGGTGCTAGCTTTTCTGACTGTATTTTCTGATGTGTATTATCTCATTTAACCTTAAAATCACTCTAGGAAGTAAGTAATAAAATCCTCAATTCCATATAAGGAAAAGAGGCACAGAGAAGTTAAGTAACTTTGATCAAGGTCAAACACCTAGTAATGGTAGAAGTAGTCTTCAAATTCAGATTATATACCCCCGCAGTTCCTTCTCTTAAACAGTAGCTCTTCACAGACTACTGCTTTATCTCCACCTTATTGAATGTACCACATTCTTCAGAAAAAATTGCATTTCATTATTTGAAGTCATGCTGTATTAACTTTCCTTACAGTAAATCTTAGATAGTGGTATAAAATCTTGACCAAAACAAACAAACAAAAAACAACTAAATTATAACTTTTGCTCATTTTCATGGTGTAAATATCCCACCATGGCCAATTTCATTCTATGAAGTGACACTATTGAACATTGAATTAGGAAGAGATATACATAATCAGCTCTTGTGAGTGACTGTGAGCTGGCCTCAGTACACCCTGAGTCAAGAATTTATGATAATTCCTTTGTGAAATAAAATTACCTCTTTTAAGAATGTGTATTCAATCTTTAATTTTAAAGTTTGAATAATTGTATGTGTTTGCTTAGGTAATTCCTACTGTATTATTTCTATTAATCTTGAAACTAAGTTGGGTCAATTGCTACAGTTTTCTGAGTTGTATTAGATACTGTCTGAGGATCAGTCTACTCAACAAATGGTGCTGGGAGTACTGGATATCCATATTCAAAAGAAAGAAATAGGGTCCCTATCTCACACCATATATAAAAATTAACTCAAAATGGACCAAGGACCTAAATATAAAAGCTATAACCATAAAACTTCTAGAAGAAAATGTAGGAAAATATTTTCAAGATCTTGTGGTTGCACTAGTTTCTTAAACCTTACACCCAAAGCACAAGGAATGAAAGAAAAAAATCAATAAATGGGACCTCCTGAAAATTAAACATTTGTTATTCAAAAGACTTTGTCAAGAAAATAAAAAGGCAGCCTACTCAATGGGAGAAAATATTTGGAAACCACATATCTGATAAGGGTTCAATATGAAAAGACAAGAAATCCAATTAAAAAATGGGACAAAGTCTTCAATAGACATTTCTACAATGAGGAAATACAATGGCCTAAAAAGCACATGAAAATATGTTCAACATCACTAGCTATTAGGGAAATGCTAGTCAAAACTACAATGAGATACCATTTCATACACTATAAAATGGCCATTATAAAAAAAAAAAAAACAGAAAACTACACAGGCTAGAAAGGATGTGGAGAAATAGGATCACTCCTTCACTGTTAGTGGGAATATAGAATGGTACAGCCTTTGTGGAAGACAGTTGGCAGTATCGCAAGAAGTTGAATATAGAACTGCCATGTGATTCAGCCATCCTGTTACTAGGAATATATTCAGAAGAACTGAAAGCAAGGATGCGAACTGACATTTGCACACCGATGTTCATAGCAGCATTATTCACAATAGCTGAAATATGGAATGAGCCCAAGTGTTCGTCAACTGATGAATGGCTAAATAAATGTGGTATATATGTACAAAGAAATACTGTTCAGCTCTAAGAAGAAATGACATTGGGATGCATAAGACAACATATATGGAACTTGAGAATATTATGTTGAGTGAAATAAGCCAGACACAAAAGAACAACTATTGTATGATCTCACTAATATGAAATAAATACGATGAGTAAACTCATGAAGGTAAACTCTAGAGTATAGGTTACTAGGAGATAGAATGTGGGTTGAGAATGGGAGCTGATGCTTAATGTATATAGAATTTTTAATAAGATTTATTGTAAAAGTGTGGAAATGAATAGAGTTGATCGTACTACATTATAGTGAGTATAACTAACACTGTTGATTTATAAATGTGATTGTGACTAAAATGGGTAGTCTGTGGACATAAATGTTAATTGAAAGAAAGCTAAAGAATAATCTAGGGACTGTATAACTGAGTGATTTTGGTGGTGGGTGAATATTGTAGTTAATAGTATAAATATAAGAATGTTCTTTTACAAAGTATTAAGAATATGGTGATACATGGGAAAATGCAATTAATGTAACTTATGAATGATAGTTAACAGTAATATTGTAATATTTTTGCAGCAATGGCAAAGATATTTCAATTCTAAGAGCCAACTATATAGAGGGGTTTTTGGAGGTAAGGAATTTTTCTTATTGGAGTAATGAAAACATTCTAAAATTGACTGAGGTGATGACAGCACAATTCTGAGATGAAAATGAGAGCCACTGAGTTTACACTTTGAATGGATTGCACAAAACATGGGGCTGTATAACACAGGGAATCCAGTGGTGGAAGATGGGCTGTGGTTAACAGTACAAATATGTAAAAGTTCTCTCATGAACTATAAAATGTATAATCCTAATACAGGGTGTTAATTATCAGGTGGGTTTGGGGAACAATGCTCCAAATGTAAGATATGGGCTATAGCTAGTAGTAATAGTTTGAAAATGCTATTCCATAGTTTGTAATAAACGTTTCACAAGAATGCAAGATGTTGGTAGTGGGGTGATGTGTGAGAGCCCTGTATGATGATATGCTTGTTTGATTTCTAAGTTCACAACTTTTACTATACACTTTTTGTTTATGTACGTTCATGTATGCATGATATACATCAAAAAAATTTTGTTGAAAAAGAATCCAAGCAAAGGGATATTTTGAATAATTTTATGTGAATTTTGATAAAAATCTGTTGCATCCATAACATTAACCATAAAACTTTAAAACTTATAAAGTTTTTCATTTGCATTGTATTTTTGAGCCTGTATTACATAATAGGCATTTCAGCCTTGCTTCAGCTGCCCTTTCTGGAAAATGATGATTACCTAATTCTATTTCTTTATGGCAGTGTGCATAGTAATGAGTGCTTTTTCTTTTCTAACTGTAATGTACATAAAACATATGAGTATTATTTTTAAATATCATATTTTAGATTAGAATTATCATGGCTAAATAATTTCTGATCACAAAATAATAGTATTCTGTAATGCAATTCTCTAGATAATTTATATACAGTGGACAACCTAGATGTTATGTATACCCATCAATCAGTTTTGATGAATGCATATCATGATATAAACATTTCAATCACCTCAGTAGGTTCCCTTGTCTCCCTTCCCAGTCAGGCTTCCCCAAAGAAGTGGATATCTATCAACATAATTTAGTTTGGCCTGTTCTAGAATTTCAAATAAATGTAACCACGTAGTAGGTACTATTTGGCTCCTTTCACTCAGCATAATTTTTAAAGCTCCATGCATGATTTTGCTTTTATCAGTAGATTTTTACTTTTTACTGCCTAATAATATTTATAATAAACAAAACACTTTACTTATCCATACTCCTCCTGCTGAACATCTGGTTTAATTCTCATTTAGGGCTATTATGAATGAAGTTGATAGAAAATTTTTTATACAGGGCTTTTTATGGGCACATATATTTTCTTTCTTTTTTTTTTTTTTGATAAATACTTAGGATTGTTATTGTTGTGTCATAGGGTGGATGCATATTTAACTTTTTAAGAAATTGCCCAACTGTTTTCCAAAGTGGTTGCACCATTTTAGTTAATTTTTCAAATCATTTAAACAACTTACTATTAAAAATACTCATCGTACTCTTAGTCAACAACAAAAAAATTTAAACATAATGAATAAATGAGAATCAAGTAGTTTTATTATGAGTAGTTTACTAATTTGATATGAAATAAAAGGACAATAAAATGATATCATTGGCAAAGTTATGGAAGAAGGAAACAAACATTTCTACATGAAATATACATTACTGACTTTCCTCATTCACTTCTACTTCTTCAGTGGATTTGGGACTTTGCTTTCATTTCTTTGCTATTTGGCATTTTGGCTAGTAGATTTAAAGTCCAATGCTTTCTTTATTGGGGATGAATTTGCATAGAAATTCTTGTCTATGATTAAAATTATTAGAATTATGTGCTTCCCTGATTTAATTTTTAAAATATTAGCTTTCATGAAGATTATAAAGAGATGTTTAAATTAGTAATTTTGTACAACAATGGTTGAAAATTACAGGGGAAAAATCTGGTTATAAATCTTAAGGAAAATTATATATTGTGAAAATTTTAAGTTTAATGACAGTTGTCTTTGTATGATCTAAATTATGTAGTAAGTTTGTTTGGAGGAGTGACATGCAAGAACAAAGCTAGATATGCATTTTTGCCATGTATTCATTCACTCATTAATTTATTCATATTTCATTCACATATTAATTAGATACCTATTATGCATCTGACACTGAATGAGGCATTGGGTATACAGTTTTGGACAAAATAGATATAGTCCTTATCTGAATAAACAGAAATCTGAATTAAAGATTAAAATTAAGTCCTTATCTGAATTAAAGAGACAGACAAAGAAAAATATTATAATACGTGAAATAAGGGTTATAAAGGAAAATTATGTGAGAATTCTCTGGGCAGGATATTCTTTTGATTTGCATGATATATATAGTATGGATATATTTTTGGGTTAGATTACTATAGAAGAGTGTAAAGACATTTCCTTTACATTTTATAAGGTTTCCTTCCTTCTAAATATAGAATTAGTTTAATTCCATATGATTTAAAATATAACCATGTCCATGGAAGAAATATTTATTTAACATACACATACAAATAACACACAGTTTCAAATTGTTTTATATTCATATGTTTTACTGTTGAATGCATAATTGTTATGCTGAGACTTCTTAACTTGATTGCATTATATTTCATTCCTGTTCCTATCTACTTTTAAATGTAACAAACCCTGAGGGAATAGAATCATTTTGTGTTTGAGTTGATAACTTAATAGCTTTGCTGCCACCATCTCCAGAGAACTTGTTTAATGTAATACATAAGTGGTGAGGTTTAAACGATAGCTTGCTATATGTCCAAAAAAGGTAAAAGTAATTATGCTCTGATTTCATTGGTATGTCATTGCTTTAACTGTGACAGCCAGTTGCATTCTGAAATGTGATAGAGTAAAATATAGTGTTCTTAATCATGAGAGGCAGGTTTATTTTTCAACTGGAGATATCTGAAATGCCTGTCATAAAGAAACTGTAAAACATTTGAGCAGATTTTAAACATTACAGAGAGCATGAGAATAAGTGCTTAAGTTCTTCTTGGTTACTCCTCCATGTTACCCATGGTTACACAATCAACTGTCTGGATGCAAAGTGAAAAATCAGTATCTAGATGCTTAGGTATATAAAGTGTAACACATTTGATTAGAAAAATGTGCTACCATCACGACAATCCATTACCAATTTTTTCCTTGATTCCAAGTAGAAACTCTGTGCAATTGAAGCATTAACTCCCCATTCTTTACCCACAACATGTCCTGTGGTAAATCATAGTTTCTGACTCTCTCTATTTACTTATTCTCATTATATCATATCACTAAGATCATATTATGTCTGGCTTACTTCACTCACATGATGTCTTCAAGGTTATTCTGTGTTATTGCACATATCAGAACTACATTCATTTTTACAGCTGAAAAATATCCATTGAGTATATACCACATTTTGTTTTTCCATTCATGGGTTGACAGACACTTGGGTTGCTTCCATATTTTGGCAATTGTGTATAATGCTGCTATGAAAATCAGTGTGCAATTATCTGTTTGAGACCCTGCTTTCAATTCTTTTGGGTATATACCTAGAAAGTGGGATTGCAGGATTATTTATTAATTGTATATTTAACTTTCTGAGGAAATACCACTTTCTTCCACAGCAGCTGCACCATTTTTCATTTCCCACCAGCAATGAATGAGTGTTCCAGTTTCTTCAAATCCTCTCAAACATGTGTGATTTTCTGTTTGTTTTTTTTTTTTTTTAATAGGAGCCACTCTAGTTGTTATGAAATGGTATCTCACAGTGGTTTTTAATTTGAATTTCCTAAATGGCTAATGATGTTGAGCAGCTTCTCATGTGCTTTTGGCCATTTGTATATCTTTGTTGGAGAAATGTCTCTTCAAGTCTTTTGTCCATTTTTAATTTGGCTGTTTGTATTTCTTTTGTTGAGTTGAAGGATTTCTTTATTTATTTCTTATATTAAACCCTTATCGGATATGTGGTTTCCAAATATTTTTCCCATTGTGTAGGTTGTCATATTATTACTTTCATGATAAAGTGCTTTGAGGTACAAAAGTTTTTAGTTTTGATGAGGTCTCATTTATCTCTTTATTCTTTTGTTCCTCATGCTTTGGGTGTAAAGCTTAAAAAACCATTGCTTAACACAAGATCCTGGAGATGCTTCCCTACATTTTTCTAGGAATTTGATAGTTCTACCTCTTATATTTAGGTCTTTGATTCAAGTTGAATTTTATATATAATCTGTGAGAATGTCCATTCTTGCATATGGACATCCAGTTTTCCCAGTACCATTTGGTTAAGAGACTATTCTTTCCCAATTCAGTAGACTTGGCATCCTTGTCAAAAATTTGATGGTTGTAGACATAAGGGATGATTTCTGAACTCTCAGTTTGATTCAGTTGGTCTGTATGTCTGTTTGCCAATACCATACTGTTTTGATGAATGTGGTGTTTGAATAAGTTTTAAAAATGGGAAGTGTGAATTCTGCAACTTCATTCTTCCTTTTCAAGGTAGCTTTGCCTACTCGGGACCTCTTACCCTTCCATATAATTAAAAAAAATTTTTTGTTAGAGAAGTTGTGGGTTTACAGAACAATCACGCAAAAATGCAGGATTACCAAACACCACTCAACCTCTAACACTTTGCATGCTGTGGAGCATTTGTTACAATTGATGATAGCACTTTAGTATAATTGCACTACTTTTTTAACAGCAGTACCCAGCATTTATTGAGAGATTCTACGTTCTAGGCACTGTGTGAAGCAATTTGTATGGATTACCTCAGTTAAAACACTCAATACACAGGCCTATGAAATATTTCCTATTATTATTTTTAAAATATTTTTTAAATTAGAGAAGTAGTATGTTTACAGAAAAATCATGTAAAAAATACATAATTCCCATACACACGCCCCCATTGTTGGCTCTTTGCATTAGTGTGATATCTCTCTTATAATTGATGAAAAATTATTAATATAGTACTATTAACTAGGCCATAGTTTACCTTAAGTATATTTTTCCCATGTGGCATCCTATTATTAACACCTTGTATTAGTGTCATACATTTGTTATAATTCATGAAAGAACATTCTTATACTTGTACTATTAACTATAGTACATCATCTACAATAGGGTTCATTATATTATATAGTCCTATGTTTTATGTTTTAATTTTTATGCTAGTAACATATAGCACCTAAAGTTTTCCATTTAAACCATATTCACATATATAACTCAGTGCTGCAAATTACATTCACGATAATGTGCTACCATCAACACAATCCATTTCCAAACATTTACAATCAACCTAAATAGAAATTCTGTACAAATTAAGCATCAACTCCCCATTCTCTACCCCTAGTCCAACCCCTAGTAACCTATATTGTAGATTCTGATTCTCTGAGCAATGTTATTATAATTATTTTATATCAGTGAGATCATACAATTTTTTTATTTTTGTGTGGCTTATTTCACTCAGCATAATATCCTCAGGCTTCATCCATGTTGTTACATGCATCAGGACTTCCTTCCTTGTTACAGCTGAAAATATTCCATTGTATGTGTATGCCCCATTTTGTTTATTTATTCATTAGTTGAGGGACACTTGGATTGTTTCCATCTTTTGGCAATTGTGGATAATGCCACTATGACCATTGAAGTGCAAAAATTGGTTCGAGTCCCTGCTTTCAATTCTTCTGGGTATGTACCTGGGAGCGAGAGTGCCAGATTATATGGCAATTCTATACTTAGCTTCCTGAGGAACTGCCAAACTATTGTCCATAGCGGCTGCACCATTTAACGTTCCCACTACCAATAAATGAATGTTTCTACTTCTCCACATCCTCTCCAACACTTGCAGTTTTCTGTTCTTTTAATAGTAGCTATTCTAGTGGGTGTGAAATAATATCTCTTTGTGGTTTTGATTTGCATTTTGCTAATAGGTGGTGATGTTGAGCATGTATTCATATGCTTTTTAGCCATTTGTATATCCTCTTTGGAGAAATGTCTTGAATAGTCTTTTGTCCATTCTTAAATTGGGTTGTTTATCTTTTTTTGTTGTTGAGTTGTAGGATTTCTTTATATATTCTGAATATATATCCTTATCAGATATGTGGCTTCCAAATATTTTCTCCCATTGAGTGGATTTCTTCATGACAAAATCCTATGATACACAAAAGTTTTTAACTTTGAGGTGGTCCTATGTATTTATTTATTTATTTATTTTTTGCTTGTGATTTGGGCGTAAAGTCTAATAACCTATTGCCTATCACACGATCCTGATGATGCTCCCCTACGTTTTCTTCTAGGAGTTTTATAATCCTGGTTCCTATATTTAAGTCTTTGATCCATTTTGAGTTAATTTTTTATATGGTGTACAATACGGTACCTCTTTCATTCTTTTGCATACAGTTATCCAATTGTCACAGAATCATTTGTTGAAAAGACTAATCTTTCCCAATTGTGTAGACTTGGCAACCTTGTCAAAAATCTATTGACCTTAGATGAAGGGTCTATTTCTGAACTCTCAATACAATTCCATTAGTCAATATATCGATCTTTGTGTCAGTTCCATGCTGTTTCAACCACTGTAGCTTTGTAATGTGTTTTAAAGTCTGGAAGTGTGAGACATCTAACGTCATTCTTTTTCAAGATGTTTTTGGCTATTCAGGGCCCTATACCCTTCCAAATAAATTTCATAATTGGCGTTTTCATCTCTGAAAATTTGGCTGTTGGAATTTTTATTGGGATTGCATTGAATCTGTAAATCATTTTGGATAGAATTGACATCCTAATGCTATTTAATCTTCCAATTCATGAACATGGAACACCCTTCCATTTACTTAGGTATTTTTTGGTTTCTTTTAATAATGTTTTGTAGTTTTCTGTGTATAAGTCCTTTACATCTTTAATTGCCATTGAAATGGAATTTTGTTTCTTGATTTCCTCATTACTAGTATCTAGAAACACTACTGGTTTTTGTGTGTTGTTCTTGTACCCCTGCCACTTTGCTGAATTCATTTATTAGCTTTAGTAGCTTTGTTGTAGATTTTCCAGGACTTTCTCTATATAAGATCTTGCCATCTACAAAAGAGTGAAAGTTTTCTTTCTTCCTTTCCAATTTAGATATATTTTATTACTTTTTTTGCTTAACTTCTCTGGCTAGAATTTTCAGTACATTGTTGAATAATAGTGGTGCATTGGACATTTTGTCTTTTTCCAGAACATAGAAAGATTTCAGTCTTTCATCATTGAGTATGTTACTAGCTATGGATTTTTCATATATGCCCTTTATCGTATTGAAGTTCCTTCATTCCTATTTTTCTAAGTGTTTTTTATCAATAAAGAATGCTGGAATTTTTCAAATGCCTTTTCTTCATCGATGAAGATGATTGTCATTTATTCCCTTCATTTAGTTAATACATTAATTGATTTTCTTATGTTGAACTTTCCAGGCATACCTGGGATAAATCCACTTGATCATGGTATATAATTTTTTATATGTGCAGTTGGATTCTATTTGCAAGTATTTTTTTGAGGATTTTTGCATCCATATTCATAAGAGAAATTGGTCTGTAATTTTCATTTCTTGTAGCATCTTTATCTGGCTTTGGTATTAGGGTGTTGTTGGCCTCAACAGTTAGGTAATGTTCTCTTCTGTTCAATATTTTGGGAGAGTTGAAGGAAAATTGGTATTAATTCCTCCTGGAATGATTGGTATGATTCACCTGTGAAGCCATCTGTTCCTGGGCTTTTCTTTGTTGGGAGGTTTTTGGTGACTGATTCAATCTCTTTGCTTTTAATTGTTCTGTTTCAGTCTTCTATTTGTTGTAGAGTCAATGTATATATGTGTTCCTAGGAATTTGTCCATTTCATCTAGATTGTCTAATAAGTTGGCAGACAGGTGTTCCTAGAATCCTCTTATGATCATTTACATTTTTGTTGGGTCAGTAATGTGCTCCCTCTCATTTTTTTTTTAAATGATGAAAAAATTTAGCTCACTTAGATAAAAGAACTCTAGTTAAGTAATTATTACCAAAGCACCAAGAGCTGGCCCACAATTTTATTTTTATTCAAAACTTCAAGAAAAAACCAAAAACCTATATTAAAGATTTCTGTTTTTTTAAAGCAGCAAAGTATATACAGCACACTTTTTGTTTCTTATTATTTAAATATGCCAAAATTTTTAAAAATCCAAGAAAATAAAGTATTACACATTTTTGGTAATGTTGCAAACTTCAAATTTTTCTTTAGAGGCATTTTCTCACAAGCTTGGTTTTATAGAGTCAATTATGGTAGCTCAAGCTACTAGGTTATTTTTGATAACATTTTCCTATGTCTGTCAACAAAATATTCTACTATTACTAATATAGTAATTCTTATTTTAAAGTAATAAGTAAAGAAAATATCCTAATTACATTTGATTGTGGTAAGTGGTAATTAAACAAACCTAGTACTATTACTAGAAAAGGTAATGCTAAATAAGATTTGAAGAGATTCTTTATGTAAAAGAAATCTCAACTTTTCTTCACCCATGTTTATCAATGCTTCTGTATAACTCTTTGCATTTTGTTATTAACAGTGTTATTTAATTGGGGCTTTATTTTTTCCCCTCAAAGCCCTATTTGTTTGTTGATTTAGCAATAAAAGATACATTATTCTCAAGTTAGAAATTTGTGTTTAGTTTTCCTTATTTAAATCCATGTCCTTTTTATCCAAATCATTAGCATTCTCTTCTAATTGGCAACTTCTAATGTATTTTTTAAGCACATATGCATTAGTTAAATTAAATTTGTCAAATAATCCCATGTGACATAGCTTATTTTCTTTTATATAAGGCCATAGAAAACTCAGCATGCATTCTGTCAAAATAGTAAACTCTCTTTGCTCTCCTACAAAAAGTCTCTTTCAAGCTCTGAAATGTTGTGATTCTGGCTTTTACCAACAGATATATATATATATATATATATATATATATATACTTCTTTTAATATATCATGTATCATTGGCCTTTAACACAAAAGATGTTCTATCCTACTTAAAATTTTGTTTAAATTAAATGAAGTGTAGTATTCACTGTGCCTTACATGCTGAAGGATGTTGCATGATGTACAGGTTGAGCCTAATGATAAGATACAGGGTATTTTTACATTTAAATCAGAAGTCCTGCCCAATTCTCTAATTCAAATAAATTCGTATCCAAATGTGACTATCTTCACTTTCAAATGAATATTTATTCTTATTCTACACAATTAAGCATCAGCAAGGTACTAAATGTAAATATGAGAATCTAAATTATTCAAGGAGTCCTAGATCAAGAATAAACTTAAAATCTGAGAAACTGGGCTAATCCAAAGCTTGGGTGGAGATAGGGTATAGATGGGTGGAATGCAGCATACCTGTCACCTTCCATTAGGGAGGAAGAGGTTCATCCACTGCTATTTAGTCACTAGTTTTGAATGCTTGGTTTTAATACTCAATGAAGAGCCTCATAATACTGACCCTCAATTCAGTCTCAGATGTCAAAATTATGAGTTCAAAAAAAAAAAATACAACAAAAACAACTTACCCTATCACACCCAAAACACTGAAATCGTACAACATATCAGTTGTGTTTTCAATTTGGAATACAATTATGTAATTTTGGAAATCAAAATTTTAAAATCGGAGCAGATATAGCTCAGTGGTTGATCCATGCTTCCCATGCATGAGGTTCTGGGTTCAGTCCCGGGTACCTTCTAAAATAAAATAAATAAATAAAAAAAATATAAAAAATTTTAAAAAATTTTAAATCAGAGTTTCATACCTTGTGCAAGTATGTTAAATTCCAAGAATAGTGTTATATGGTAAAGTTCCATGGCTGCTTCTGCCCTGGTCATGTTTGGCTTCCCTGCAACCAGAGCCTGAACTTCACTGAGACTCCCAACAGAGGGGCTACAGTACAAAACTGAGAGGTCTGCCACATTGATGTACAAACAATGTAGTACTACTTTTGTATATTTTTTGGTATGATGGACTCATCTAATATAATATAGTCCTCAAAGTTCTGTCTGAAATAATAGCCTTGTGAGCTTTGAATTCTTCATATAAGCAGTTCTGATTTCCACCAAAAGTTTCAACCAGTTCAGAGTCTGAAGAAAACCTGAGGACAACATCATAATAACACATGAAATCAAAGAGTCCACGCATATCTACATCAAGGGAATTTGGTGTTCCAAATTCTTCATTAAACTGAAAGGGGATATTGACATTTTGAAATCTTGAGTCCTCCATTCCAAACTCTCCTGTACAAAGGTAGTGTAACAAAGCAGAAAACATGGGCATATCTATACCAGCTGTGTTGATGTCCATTATTATCTCTGCTCCATACTCGGGTGAGGAAGAAAGCAGTGTTTTAAAAATTGGACACCTTGCTGCCAAAATGGCACGATGAACAGGAAAACAAGTTTCTTGAAATATTAAGTCTATATCAGTATGATACTTGTACTCATAAAGATCTGCCATATCTTTTTGCGATGTCTGGGCTTCTGGTCTAGCCAAACTGGCTTGTAGAGAAAGCTGCTTTAAGGCCGAAGTTCCTTCATATTCCTCCACTAATGCATTGTCATCTCTAACATCCCACAGAGAGAGGAGTTCTCGCATCTGCTTGGCATGATCAACAGATCTATTAGATTTTCTATGCTTAATAAACTTCTTTTTGAGGGTAGCAAGGCCAGCAGTTCTCTTTTATTATTATGATTATTTTTGTCTTGTGGTTTCTCGTGGCCATGTTCAAAGCTATACAATTTTGATTCACAACCATAACCTTGCTGAGAATAGGATGTTCTTATAAAAGTTTGTTGGGCTTGTGAATTTCCCCCTACTTTCAGGGAACACAAATGAGGATAGTTAGATGCATTAGCACTCATTTTCTTCAGTCACTCACGCATTCCATCGGCTGGTTCTTCAGAGTATAATCCCAGAGGCCTTTATGAACCTTCAACTTTGGATCCAGCAGCCTCTTTTCATCCATTTCCTGCTGCTGCTACTGCTGCTACCGTTGCTGAGACCACTGCTGCCAGCCCACCACCACCAGCACTGCCTTCTGCACAGGCGTCAGCACCCCAGGCCAACCATCCTCCTGCAGTTGCCGCCTTCTCTGCTCTTGTCAGTGGCTCAGGCTCGGGGACCGCTCTAGGTTTCCCTTACCACTATCTTGATTCCTTCCTTCTCACTTCTAATTTTATTTATTGGTATCTTCTTTTTTCTTTATCAGTCTGTCTAAGGATTTGTCAATTTTATTGCTCTTTACAAAGAATCAGTTTTTGGTTTTGTTAATCCTCTCTATTGTTTTTTTTGTTTGTTTTCAATTTCATTTATTCCTGCTCTAATTTTTAATTTGTTTCCTTCTGCTTGCTTCTGATTAGTTTGCTATTCTTTTTGTAGTTCCTCCAGGTGTAGAGTTACATCTTTGGTTTTAGCTCTTCTTCTTTTTCAGTGTAAGCATTTATGGCTATAAATTTCCTTCTCAGCACTGCCTTTACTGTATCCCTTAAATTTTGATATGTTGGGTTCTTGTTTTCATTCATCTCAAGGTAATTACTGATTTCCCTTGCAATTACTTCTTTGACTCACTGATTGTTTGTGTTCTTTAATTTCCATATATTTGTGGATTTTCCAGTTCTCTACCTGTTATTGATTTATGCCTTTATTCCCTAATGGTCAGAGAAGATGCTTTTTATAATTTCAATCTTTTAAATTTATTGAGACTTGGTTTGTGACCCAACATGTTGTCTACACTGGAGAATGATTCATGTGCATTTGAGAAGAATTTATATCCTGTTGTTTTGGGGTGCAATGTTCTGTATATGTCTATTCATTCTAGTTCATTTATCATATTATTCAGGTTCTCTGTTTCTTTATTGATCTTAAGTGTATATACTCTATCTATTGATGCGAGTGGTATATTGAAGTTTCCAACTATTATTGTAGAGGTATCTATTTATTCCTCTAGTTTGGCCAGTGTTTGCCTTATGTATTTTGGAGCACCATGGTTAGGTGCATAATATTTATGGTTTTTATTTCTTCTTGGTGGATTGTCCCTTTTATTAATATATGTTGTCCTTCTTTGTTTCTTATAACAACTTTAAACTTCAAGTCTATTTTGTCTGATATTAGTATAGCTACTCCAGCTTTTTTTTAATTACTAATTGTGTGTTGTTTTAGTTTGCTAAAGGCTGCCAAGGCAATATACCAGAAATGGGTTGACTTTTAGAATGGTGATTTATTAACATAAACTTACTGTTCCGAGGCTGAGAAAAATGTCCAGATCAAGGTATCAGGTGATGTTGTCTCCCTGAAGATGGCTGTGGGCAATGCTAGACTCCTCTGCAAATGGTGGTATCTGCTGGTGACTGTCTTCTTTTCTGGGCTCTGTTGCTTTCATTTTGGCTATTCTGTCTGTGGCTTTCTCTCTCAGCTTCTTCTCTGTTTCTGTGTCTCTGCATGTTTCTCTCATTTATAAAGGACTCCAGTAAGAGGATTAAGACCCGCCCTGGGTCACACAGTCTACTCAAAGGCGCTTAACTAAAGTAATTTAATCACAAGTTCCCACCTACAATAGGTTTACATGCACTGGAATGGATTAGCTCCAGGTACATGATCTTCTGAGGTCCACCCAGCCTCAAAATGTCACACATGGTATATCTTTTTCCAACTTTTACTTTCAACCTGTTTGTGTTTCTGGGTCTCATGTTAGTCTCTTGTAAACAACATATAGTTGGATGATGCTTT
This sequence comes from Cabassous unicinctus, assembly GCA_029593785.1. Lineage (NCBI taxonomy): Eukaryota > Metazoa > Chordata > Mammalia > Cingulata > Chlamyphoridae > Cabassous > Cabassous unicinctus. The sequence goes on along the minus strand of JAQZBX010034807.1, from coordinate 7,271 downwards.
TTATCCATTCTGCCAATCTGTGCCTTTTGTTTAATTCATTAACATTCAGTGTTATTACTAAAAAGGCAGTACTTACTTCAACTATTTTTTCCTTTTTTTGTCATATCTTTTTTGTCTCTCTTTTCCTTTATTGAAGCCTCCTTTTCTGTTTACTTGATCTTTTGTTATGTATTTGCCTGATCCTTTTCTCATTTCTGTTTCTGTATATTTTTAAAATACTTTCTTTGTAGTTACCGTGGGGTTTATATTACACAACCTACATCTATAACCTACTAATTTGAAAAGATACCAACTTAGCTTCAATACCCTATACATTCTCTACTCCCATATCCTTGTTTCCCTTCTTTCTGTTGTTTTTGTCCTACTTTACCACTTTATATTTTGCATGTCCATTTTCAGGACATGTCCCTCTTTCTTGTTCAATTGTATTCTGACTCTTATGGGAATGTAAGAGTAGAGTTTTATATTGAGAATATAGTACTATTGGGTTTTGCATTTGCCCTTTACTGAAGATCTTCATTTCTTTACACTACTCCAATCCACTCTCTTCTGTTTTTTTTTTTTTTTCAACCTGCAGAACTCCTGTTAGTAATTCTTATAGGGCAATTCTCTTGTTGACCACTCTCTCAGCTTCTGAAGGCTGTTCAATTCTCATTAGGATTGTATTGAATCTGTAAATTGCTTTGGCTAGAATTGAAATCTGTTTTAGTTTTCTAGGGTGCTGAAAACAAATACCATAAATGGGTTTGCTTTAACAATGGGACTTTATTATTTTACAAGCGTACAGGTTTGAGGCCATGAGAATGTCCAAATCAAGGCATCATCAAGGTAATTCTTTCTTCCTGAATACTGGCTGCTGGTGCTCCATGGGTCCTCTGCCACATGAAAAGACACAGGTCAGTCTCTGCTGGTCTCCCCTTCTCTTCCAGGTTTCATTGCTTTCAGCTTCTTGCTTCCATGGCTTTTTCTCTCTGTCTGAATTTCATTCCCTTATAAGGGATTCCAGTAGGAGAATTAAGACCTGCCTTGAGCTACTCTTTGCATCAAAGGCCCTCTTATAATAGGTTTATACTCAATGGAATGGATTAGTTTTAAGAACATGATTTTCTGGGGTATTTACAGTTTCAAAACACCACAACATCTTAACAATATTTATTCTTCCAATTCCTGAACATGGAATGGCTTTCCATTTGTTTAAGTCTTTTTGTTTTTCCTTTAGCTATGTTTTATAGTTTTCTGTGTACAAGTTCTTTACATCTTTGGTTAGATTTACTCTGAGATATTTGATTATTTTACTTGCTATTGTAAATGGATTTTTTTTCTTGATTTCTTCCACAGATTGTTCATTAGTAGTGTATAGATACAGTACTGATTTGGGGACATTGATTATTTTTTACCCCACCATTTTGCTGAATTCATTTAGTAGCACTAATAGGTTTCTCAGAATTTTCTCCACATAGGATCATGTCATCTGCAGATAGGGAAAGCTTTAGTTCTTCCTTTGCAATTTAGATGCTTTTTTTTTTTCCTACCTCACTGCTTTGCCTAGAACTTCCAAGTACAATGCTGAATAACTGGTGACAGTGAACATCCTGATTTTAGAAGAAAGCCTTCAGTCTTTTACCATTAAGTATGATGCAAGCTATGGGTTTTTTGTATATACCCTTTGTCATGTTGACGAATATTCTTTCTATTCACGGTTTTCTGAGTGTTTTTATCAGGAAGAGGTTCTGATTTTGCCACATGCCTTTTCTGCATCAATTGGGATGATCACATGTTTTTTCCTTCATTCTGTTAATGTGGTGTTTTACATTAATTGATTTTCTTGTGTTGAACCACCTTTGCATACCTGAGATATATCCCAATTGATTATGGTAAATAATTTGTTTAATGTGCCATTGGATTCACTTTGTTAGTATTTTGTTGAGGATTTTTGCACCTATGTTCATAAGAGATTTTGGTCTGTAATTTTGATTTCTTGTGGTATCTTTCTCTGGCTTTGGTGTGTGGGTGATGTTGACTTCCTAGAATGAGTTAGGTAGTGTTCCCTCCTCTTCAATTTTTTGGAAGAGTTTGAGCAGGATTGTTGTTAATTCTTCTTGGAATGTTTGGTACAATTGCCCTGTGAAGCTATCTGGTCCTGGACTTTTCTTTGTTGGGAAGTTTTTTTTTCCTTTTATTTATTTATTTTTCACTTTTTTTTTTTCTTCTTTGTTTTGTGTTGGGAAGTTTTTGATTACTGATTCAGTCTCTTTGCTAGTTATTGGTTTCTTGAGATCTTCTATTTCTTTTTGATTCAGTGTAGGTAATTTTTATGTTTCTAGGAATTTGTTCATTTAATCTTGTTTATCTAATTTTGTCTCTTAGGTGATTTTCACTTTTTTCCTGCTTTTTATCTCTTTCTGGTCCTCAGTCTGACTCATTTCAATTGTCTTGTTCTTGATTTCACTGATTCTTTCTTCTGCCAGCTTCAACCTGCTGTTGAAACCCTCATGGGAATTTTTCATTTCAGTTATTTTAGTTTTCAACTCCAGTAAATCTGTTTGATTCCTTTTTAGAATTTCCATCTTTTTACTGAGATTCTCATATTATTCATTTTATTGTTTTACTGTTATCCTTTTGTCTTTATAATTTCCTTCACTTCCTTGAGCATGCTGATCATCATTATTTAAAGGCTTTTTCTGGTATGTTTGTTCTTCTACATTGATATTCTCAGGATTTTATCAACTCTTTCTTTGGATGGACCATCATTTCCTGTTTCTTTGTCTTGTAATCTTTTGTTGCACACTGTATATTTTAATATTTTAAAACAAGTCTGTTACTAATTTCCTGAGATGTTTGTTTTTTGAATTTTTATCCAGCTAATGATGTGACAGATTCCCTTGACTGCCAGGAGCTTGTAAAACTAAGCAAAATATTGCCAAAAACACCTTTCCCAGTCTTTGAAAACTGATTTTCTATTGGCTGGTGCTCTCCTTCAGTGTTCAGCCATCCTATCAATAAGGTCAGCCTAACATAAAGTGCAGGGTCCTTCCTGTCTTTTCTGAGCTTGTGTTTTATTTGGGTTTTGCTTGTTAGTAGCCTAAGAGTTCTCCAGTTTATAGAAATTTGTATGTCCTCTATGCTCCCTAGGAACGAGACTCTCTCTCTCTCCTGGTTCCTCCACCACTGGACTTAAAGCAGGTAAGCCTTTGTCCCTGGCTGCCTGGCTCATTTGTTTCTTATACCACTTTCACCATCTCATGCTGCTTTTTTCTAGAAGCAAATTCTGGGATGAAGTTTGTGCTGGAGAGGAATTTCCCAGTCAGTGTTTCCCAACTGGAAAAAGGCAAAAAACCCACAAAGTTAATGCTGGCTGACTTCTCTCTGCCCTGGGGAGTTGCGAATAAGGGTGCCAGGAGCTTCTTCTATGGCTCTTTGAAGATGTGTTTTCTTGATTCGGCACTTGCTCAGTAAATGCGGACCTTCAAACATTTTCTGTAGTTTTTGAGGAAGGGTATTGTCTTTAATCACCTCTGTGTCCCTTTTCCAAGATGGTTTGATACAATAGGTCTCTCAGAGCCAGGTACCACAAAAATCTGAATTAGCTAATCAAAAGTCGTGATCATTGATCACACTGTACAACCCCAGATCTTGGGGATCTAGGTCTTTATATCCCATCCTGGCACCATCAAGGTGCATCAGGGGCTGGAGTTTAGTACCTTAGTGCTGCCTGCTATGTATCTGGGGAATAGATGATGGTAGCCACTGAAAGGAGAATGTAATTCACTGGTGAGATTTACCAGCCTCTTCTTCCTCCTCTTCCCTGGATGCAGCACAATGTTCTGCTAGTCTCCAGAGTTTCAAAATAGTTGATTCAGACAGTTTCTGCCTATTTAATAGTTGTTCTGGTAGAAGGACTGATTCTTGGAGCTTCCTACATTACCATCTTCTCACAATTCTCCCGTGCAGAGTTTTTCAAGCTAACTTGCAAATCATGATGAACCTAAAAATGAGTCAATCAGCTTCACATCTGGAACATAAATTAATCAATTTTCAGTGCTACTGTTGTACTAAGTTGATCCCAAGTTCATACTTGGAAATTTTATATTGAACTTAAGTTTATGTAATACTTGTTATTACAGTACCATCTAGAACATTTAAAAAAATTAAAATGGTAATTTTAAGGACCTCTTCACTCTTATTATATGAGTATGATGCTAAACTCCAAATAATCCAATTTAACTTTGTTTCTCTCTTAGTGATGATGCTTTCTTCTATTTTTTATAAAATAAAAATAATTAATATGTTTAGTTATAGTTATATTTTATCTTTGTAAGATTTCACCATGGTGATTCTGATATAGCTAATCAAAATATATTTCCTCTTTCTTTAAGCAAATAAAATCCAAAGAATCTAAATTTTAGATATTAAATTTAATTTCTGCTCAGCTCATTTCTTTATTTTAAATGAAATATCATTTATCCTGTTAGTACTGAATTCATCATGTTGATAAGTTAAGTGAGACTATTAAATTTTATATATTAGACTTAACATTTTTTTCTTCTTATAAATCACTGATGGGTCTTTAACATTTTTATTCTGCAAAAAGAAGGGAAGAATGTGAAAAGATATAAACACAAGAATCTAATTTTCCAGAAATAAATAACAGAAAAGAGCCACTTAACCACAAATATTTTACAGTACTACTGAGTAGCCATGGCAACTAAAAGTTAAACCCTTTTAAACATTTGTAAATTGTTTTCCATAGAGAAGCTTTTAGTTTTTAATAATTGCTTATTTCCTCTCAAATTTATGTCAAAAATGTTTCCCAAATAAGAAACAAATATATGGCTAATTTTAAATGATTTACATTAGGAAATCTACTTAACCTTTTTTAAAAACAGATTTATTGAGGAATAACTGATCTTCAATAAACTTCACCTATATGTGTACAATTTGTATGTTTGGACTTAATGTAAACATATGTGAGACCATCACTACAATTAAAATAATATACATGTCCATCACTCCTTTTAATCCCTTTCTTCTTTCATTTCCTGGTCCACCTTCTCATTTCCAGGCAACCACTGATCTGCTTTGTGTCACTATACACATTTCCTAGAATTTGATATAAAAGAGTCATAGAGAGGATGATCTAAGATGGCGTTGGAGTAGCTCAGTCAAGGCACAGCTCTCTTGTAAAATGAGCCACTTGGGGAACTCTGCAGGCCAGGAAAGTGCTGCATGCATTGTCCAGTAGGAACTGGGGACCTCAGAGATGGGAGAGATCAAAGGGAAAACCGTGAGTTGGTACCCCTGCGGCTGGGATACCACCTGGCCTCCCACCCCTGAACAATTTGAAAACCTGCAAAAAAAGTAACAGTTGATGGAAACGAAAGATAAAATGGATGAGATTTAAAAATACTTTAGAAAAATGGCTGCTAGTATTCCAGGTCATACCCCATGGTCTGGGTGGTTGGGGAGTTGTGTTCGAGCCCGTGAGTGCCTCGTGGCTTCTTTGAATAAACCTTATTGTTGGTGGTGTCCTCTTTTGACAAATTGAGATTCTTGCTTTTCAGAAACTCTTTAAAGGAGATCGGATTTGCCTCTTTAAGATATTCAAGTTTAACATCTCCAAAACTCGTCTCGTGGGTTACTGATGGACCTTGGTTAATACATTTCCCTTTTCTATAGCCAAAATCGTTTGGAATGACAAGCCTCCGAGCTTGGGAGAGCAGGGTGACAACTGGGCTGCGCGTAGCCCGGCATTCCCTCGGGCCCTCGGGGTAGGCCAGCACTGCCCGCCGCTAAGAGGCACAACTCCATGTGGCTCACCGCTGCTTCTGCTCCCACCACTGGAAGTTTGCAGAGAGCGGACGGCGGGGCGGGGCGCTGGCAGAGGAACCGGAAGGCTTAGAAAAATGGCTTCTGGTGTTGCAAGCCAAAGCTCATGGTCTGGGTCGTTAGGGAGCTGTGTTCCCCAAGCAGCAGCTGTTTTTCGAAGACAGACAAGCACCAGCGACCTCCTGGACGAGGACGAGAACGATGGGTGGTACGGAACCTACCTGCCTTTGGCTGTGGAGCAGACACACTCGCTGAGGGTCGCTGCAAGACCTCTCCCTGCAGCACTTACCTATACTTTGTTTCCAACCCGTTGGAGCTGGCAGGGCCTGAGTCTCTCTCCACAGGGACTCTGAGTGATACTGACTCGCGGGCTTCTTCTGGGTCTCCAGCCAGCAGCCCTAATGGAGAGTTCACTGCTCACGGAGAGTCTGTGGGAGACCGGCACCTCCAGAAGCTGCAGATAAGTTAGGAAACACTTAAAGATGAAAATTCTAAGCTAAGAACAAAGCTGAATCAGGTTCACAGATTCTGTGAAGCTGCTTAAATGCAACTCTTTATAGGCTTTCTTATTCAGGAATCTTCCTTTGGTCGGGGAGGAGTGATCAAGTTTTCAAGTGACATTTGTACAGTGAGGGTTAGAACTTAAGAATTTTATGTCAGCCCTTCATGGTCAGCCCGAGGCCTGCTGATGCCTGCCCCTCTCTGAGTGTGCTCTGATATACTCGTGAGGGTGGACCACGTGCTGCATGCCTTCTTAACTGGTTTCCACTATGTTCTTAAGTAAATTTCTTTGCTCCCTCCTGTTCAAGTCCATAACTTTACTATTTAATAAATTCTAACATTCACCTACACTGCCCCCTTTTTCTTTTCTTAGTTCTTTGTCCCTGAGAACTATGCTGCCGTCCTCAAATGCTAGGGCATGCCTCTTGTCACAGCTAGTTCTTAGTGCTGGCCAGTGAGCCCCATTCCACGTGGTAGGTGCAGGTTTGGCCCCTGCACCCGGCCAGGCCGGTCCTGGCAGTCAGCATGCCTTCAGCACTTCAGTCACAGGCTGCATATTTTGGACTTGAGCAGGTTTGATTCTAGCATGGGAGCATTGTTTGACATGTGGTTACGTTTTGTTACTGTTTGAGACTTAATCTGTATACCATAAAACTTACCATATAAAAGTTCAGGTCAGTGGTATTTCATGTATATTATGCTGTGTAACCATCACCTCTATCTAATTACACAAAAGAAACCCTGTATCCATTAAATAGTCACACCCTATTCCCCGTTACCCCAGCCCCTGGCAACCACCAATCTCCATTGTCTCCATGGATTTCCCTATTCTAGACATTTCACATAAATGGAATTATTCAATATGTTGAAAAAATACATTAGAGGCACATACCAGCAGATTTGAAATGTTAGAATGAATAAGTGAATTTGAAGACAGGACATTT
>JAQZBX010034806.1:0-24843 GCA_029593785.1 Cabassous unicinctus | reverse complement strand
AGCTCCTCCCCCCATCCTGAGGGGACTTGGAAGGTGATGTCCACTCCACCTCCAAGTGAGAGAGGGCTTATATTCCATGGATATAGTGGATGGGATTATCTTGCCTTCAGCTGCAGGCCCTCTCCATTCCCTGGGATGGCTGTTGCCCATCGTCGTCTCCTCGCCAGGTTACTTGGATGAGTCCATTGAGCTGTAGGGTTAAAGGTTATCTTTAATCCTGTCACCCCTCCCTCTTCAAAAATTTACAAGAAAGACTATTTTCCTTGGAATAAAATAGAACTTTCTCTCCTCCTGTTAATCTGAAATCCTCCCAAATTGGCTCATGTCCAGTTTGCTAATCTTAGAGATTATTGCATTGGGGAAAAAACAATGTTACAAAATATAATAGATTTTCAAGTCAAGGACACCTGTGTGATGTCTTTTCTATTCCTCTACATTTTTCTTTTGTTTTCCTTTGCTTAGATGATTTAAACTGGCTATACTGCACCTATCTACATTCTCCAAACAGCCTGTCTGAAGTCACACTTCTAGGTTATTGTTTCTGTTATCTACTCTACTTATGATACCCCTTCCCCTATATTTGAGGATCATGGCTCACATATAATTCACACTACTTCTTCTATTATGTGATCCAGGAGAATTTTGCATATTCATCAATAGACCAGAATTACAGGCATATCATGGAGAAATTGTGGGTTTGGTTCCAGACCACTACAATGAAGCATATATCATGCAAATGCAAGTCACACAAGCTTTTTGGTTTCCCAGTGCATGTAAAGTTATGTTTATGCACTTCTGTAGTCTTTTAAGTGTAAAATAGCTTTATATCTGAAAAAATGTATATACCTTAATTAAACATATTTTATTACTAAAAATGCTAACCATCTTCTGACCCTTCAGCAAGTCCTAATCTTTTGCTTGTGTTGGGTCTTGCCTTGATGTTGATGGCTGCTCGTTGATCAGGGTGGTGATTCCTGAAGGTTGGTGTGGCTGTGGCAATTTCTTAAAATGAAACAACAATGAAGTTTGCTGCATTGATTGGCTTTTTTTGTGAAAGATTTCTTTATATTATGCAATGGTGTTTAATAGCATTTTACCTATGGTAGAACTTCTTTCAAAGTTGAAGAAAATATTCTCAAACCCTGTCCCTGCTTTATAAACTCAGCTAATGTAATATTCTAAATCTTTTGTTTTCATTTCAACAATGCTCACAATATCTTCACCAGGAGTAGACTCAATCTCAAGAAACCACTTTGTTTGCTCATCCCTAAGAAGCAACTCCTCATCCATTCCATTTGAAGTATTATCATGAAATTGCATCCATATATTCATTTTTTTCAGGATCCACTTCTGTGTTAGTCAGGGTTCTCTCAGGAAACAGAATAAACAGGAGATATCTCACAATAATATGAGATTTTATAAGAGTCTCTCATGCGACTGTGGGAATGCACAAGTCCAGGTTCCTTAGGCAGGCTGCAAACCAGGGGCTCTGATGAAAGTCCAGTGAAAGGTCCTTGATGAGTTTTTGGGAAAAGTTGGCTGTCCAAAGTCGAGCTGGGAAATTCTCTCTGAATGCTGAAATCATTTCCCCTATTAAGGCATTCAACTGATTGGATAAAAGCATCATCCATTGCTGATGCAATCTCCCTGATTGATGCAGATGTAATCATCCATCCATGCAGTAAACTCACTGGTGACCAAAGTCCATAAATGCTCTTGTATTACAATTAGCCCAGTGCTTGCTTGACCAAACATGTGGACACAATTACCTGACCAAGTTGACACATTACCCTAACCATCACAACTTCTAATTCTATTTCACTTCCTATTTCCACTACATCTGCAATTACTACCTCCACAGAAGACTTGAACCCCTAAAAATTATCCATAAGGGTAGGAATCAACTTCTTCCAAACTCCTGTTAATGTTGATATTTTGACCTCCTCCCATGAACCACAAATATGATTAATTTGCTAGAATGTTAAATCCTTTCCAGAAGGTTTTCAATTGACTTTGCCTAGCTCCATTAGAAGAATCACTATCTATGGCAGCTATAGCCTTACAAAATGCATTTGTTAAATAAAAACACTGGAAAGTAAAAATTACTCTTGATCCATGGGGTGCAAAATGGATGTTGTATTAACAGGCATGAAAACAACATTAATCTCATTGTGCATCACCATGAGAGCTATTGGATGAACAAGTATATTGCCAATATGCATTAATATTTAAAAGGATTTTTTTTCTGAATATTGTAACTCAACAGTGGACTTAAAATATTCAATAAGTCATGCTATAAAATATTTTCTTTTAATCAGCAATAAGACTGATTCACTCTCTTATCATTCATATGTTCACTGGAGTAGCACCATGAATTTCCTTCTAGAACTTTTCTTTTGCTTTCACAACTTGGCTAATTGTTTGGTATAAACTTTTAGCTCATCTTATCTTTCAGTATGGCTTCCTGATGAAGCTTAATCATTTCTAGATTTTTAATTTAAAGTGAGAGATGTGCAGCTCTTCCTTTCACTTGTACACTTAGTGGTCATTATAATTGGTTGACTTTCAATATTGTTGTGTCTCAGGGAATAGTGGGACTTGGGGCGGGAGAGAGAGAAGGGAATATACAGTTGGTGGAACAATCAAAACATATACAACATTTATCCATTAAGTTTGAGATTTTCAGGAGGATGCAGGAAAAGGTGTATCTCATCAGAAAGAATGCTTTGTGACAAAACTTAAATCTTTTAATATAGCTTTCTTTTGTTTTTAAATGCTCCACATAATTTAATGGTTGAAAATATGATGAAATTGTGGATTAATCCCAGTTCCTAAATCTCTTCAACTAAGATTAATTATCTACTAGCTAGTAGTCTTTTCTAGCATTCATTTTCCAGCCTGTAACCCAATGACTGATGCTGAAAAAAAATGTCAAATCAATGTATGATGAACTTTATCAATTAATTTGATCAGCATGTAAGTAAGCCTAGTAAATTTAAAAAATATTTTGGGTCATAAACATGTAATTTAAGAAATTCTATCAATTAATACATATTTTTTAGGAATTTCAAGTACACCATAATAAATTTTATTACAAGAATACCAGAACCTAGCTTATGAGCACTCATATTACACAAGCATATTATTTAAGCCCTTACACAGCCAGAAATCACTAGGCTCACAGAAGCTTAGAAGTCTTGTAGTGCAGGTGAGGAGGGAGGTTAAGGGCAAGTCTGGCACCCAAAGTAAGCTGTGAATAACCCAGTTCTTTATTAATTTTTGCCTTGGTCACACTCTTCCAATCTTATCCATTTTTTACCTTAAAGCCTATATCTGTCCTTACTTTTCCATTGATAGGTCATATGTATACACTTCTAGGCTATCTCAGCATTCTTCAAGACCTGAGTGAACCCTATGTTAATGATCACAATATATCCTATATATTTAAAAGCAATCATAATTATAGGTAGTTAATTATTTCCTCTCTTTTTATCAACTTTCCTAGAACATTTTGATTTTACTAAATGTCTCTTAGACTATCTTTCTTTCTTGTAAGAGTGTAAAAAATACCTTATTTTACTCTGTGTTCTGATATTTTTAATTGATAAATAGGCCATCAACTGAATGGGGTCCACCATTGTAAATTAAGACTACCAGCTGTTTCCTCTAACACACTTTACTCAAGAGCCTGGGTACATATCAGGTGAGAATGCAAAGACTTTCTTTTATTTTAAACCTCTACCTTTCAGTCCAGCTCATATATTACAGCCCCAGTGATTAGAATATATTCTCAAATGCAGATAGTCTTGTTAGATGTATGTGTCAGGGTGAAATATGATAGTCTACAGGTGTATGTTTGAATATAATCCACAAAAAGTTCAAGTGGGAATTTATTTGCTCACAGTTTTGAGAATAAAAGAAAGTCTAAATCAAGGCATCATCAAGGTGATGCTCTCTTCCCGAAGACTTTGGAATTCTGGAGCTGGCTGCTGGTGATCATTCATGCTAAGTTTGATCAATAAGGGAATGAGAATTTGAATAATATGATAAATAAACTAGAAGTGACAGACATATACAGAACACTGTCCACCAAAACAGCAGGATACACATTCTTCTCAAGAGCACATGGATCATTTTCTAGGATAGAAAAAATTTTAGGTCACAAAACAAGTTTCACTAAATGTTTTAAAAATTAAAATTATGCAAAGCATCTTTTCTGACCACAATGGAATGAAGCTGGAAATTCATAACAGACCAGAGGCCTTGAAAATACACAAATGTATGGAAGTTAAATGATGTAATCTTAATCAGAAGGTCAAAGAAGAGATCACAATGGAACTCATTAAATTTCTTGAGAACAATGAAAATGAAAACACTACATATCAAAACTTAAGGGATGCAGCAAAAGAAGCACTGAAAAGGAAATATAAAGCCTAAATGCTTACATTTAAAAAAATGAATGAGCTAAAACCAAAGACCTAACCGCACACCTGAAAGAACTAGAAACAGTATAGCAAACTAAACCCAAAGCAAGCAAAAAGAAAGAAATAAACATTAGAGCAGAAATAAATGAAATAGAAAATAAAAGCACAATAAAAAGCATTAACAAAACCATAAATTGGTTCTCTGAAAAGAAAAAAAAATTGACAATCCTTTAGCTAGAATAATATAGAAAAAAAAGAGAAGACAAATAAATGAAATTAAAATTGAAAGGGGGGACATTACTACTGAGCCCACAAAAATAAAAAGAATCAATAGAAGATATTATGAAACACTGTATGCCAACAAATTAGATATCCTAGATGAAACAGATAAATTTCTAGAAACACAAAAAACCTTCACCAACTCCAGAAGAAATAAAAGATCTCAACAGAACAATTACAATAAAAAGATTGGATAAGTAATCAATATTGTCCCAATGAAGAAAAGCCCAGGACCACTTGGCTTCACAGGTGAATTCTACCAAACATTCCAAGAAAAATTAATATCACTCCTGCTCAAACTCTTCCAAAAAATTGAAGAGGAGGGAACACTCTCTAACACATTCATTCTATGAGGCCAATACCAAAAGCCAGATAAACATACTACAAGAAAAGAAATGTATGGGAAAATTTCTCTTATGAATATAGATGCAAAAATTCTCAACAAAATACTAGCAAATCAAATCCAACAGCACATTAAAAGAATTATAGGCCATGATCAAGTGAGTTTATCCCAGGTAAGCAAAGGTGGTTCAACACAAGAATATTAATTATGTAATACAACACATTAACAGAACAAAGGGAAAAAATGATGATCATATCAATTGATACAAAAAAAGTCCTTTAGCAAAACCCAGAATCCTTTCTGATAAAAACAGTTAGGAAACTTCCTTCAACATGATAAAAGGCATCTTTGGAAGGATGAAAGAAAGTGACAGTGCTCATGACTGGGTTTCCTAACTCATAATCTTCCTCAGTCATCCATTTACTGAAAACATCAGTGTCCAAAATCCATTTTGCATGAAACTTCCATGTTTTTTCTGGAATTGGTGGCTCTTCAATTTCAGCATCAACATCACTGTTGTGAACCCAAGTATCATAGTTTTCTGGGTAAAACCCTCAATGCACTAATACCTGCTTGTCTTTTCTTGTCATTGGTCTCAACCACTCTTCATCCTCTTGTGAGGAAGGATATGGATAAATGTGGTGGGAAGCTTTTGACTTCTCATCAGTAAATGTCCCCTAAAGTCTTTTGATGATATCTTTCAATTTGTTAGCCAACTTCAGGTCAATGTCTGGAATGAGGTAGATATTGGGTCTGATCAAACAATTGTTCTGCACCAATGTATTTTTTTTTTAATTTATTTATTTACTTACTTTTTATCCATTTTAAGCCCCTTTCCCCACCTTTTTTTGCTGTATTTGTGTCCTTTCATTTGGCAATTCTCTGTGTCTGTTTCCTGCCCTCTCCTCTCATCCTTCTCCTGTCTTCACTGGGATTCGATCCTGGAAACCTCTGATGTGGGAGAGAGGCATTCTGCCACCTGTGCCACATCAGTTTCTGGTTTTTTGGTGCATCTCATCTTGGCTCTCTCCTGCGTATCTCTCCTGTTACATCATTATCTTGCTACGTGGTTCGGCAGGGCCTGGGAGCTCATCCACTCGTGGGGCCAGACAGCTCACCCACTCTCAGGGCCTGGGGGCTCACCTTCTCTCAGGGTCTGATGGTGCACCCACACACCTTCTATATTTTTCTTCATTTTACTGGAGGTCCCAGGAATCGAACCCAGGTCCCTCCATATGGGAAATGGACGCTTAACCATTTTAGCCACATCTGCCCCCACCAATGAATTTTTAACGTTCATAAGCATTTCAACATTATGATACATTCAGGATGCATTCTGGGTTCAAACTTCCACCATCCTTGTTCATTTTTGTACTTGCAAGTAGCCCCAAGAATGTGACACAAAGTACTCCCAGTTTTGAAATCCATGAAGCATTTTGCAGGGAAATTGGTGAGGGCCGGGTTGGTGAAATGCTTCCCAAAAGCTTCTTCCTGGAAGCTATGCCACCAGCCCAGCCAGAGTTTTATTGTAGGAGCATCCACATGAACATAATTAACATGAACCAAATCCAGCTGTGCCATTGTCTCCTGGCTCTCCCAAAACTTGCTGACTGGACCTGTGTCCTCCTGCCAATAAATGACCAGACCCCTGGTGGCCACTGTACCTCCGATACCCGTGCTGCCTACCACCACCCCCAGTCCACCACCACCCGCTGCCATGGCCATTGTCACCATCTGTCATCTTCACCACCCGGCTTGTCCCAGCCCATGTACCTTTCCCCTTCCATGCCATTGTACACATGCCACCTGCAGTAGTATTTCTTAAAGAGTAGGACTCTTATTGATGAATTCTCTCATTTCTGTTTATCTGTGAATATTTTAATCTCTCCCTCACTTTTGAAGAACAATTTTGCTGGATACAGAATCTTAGTTGGCATTTTATTCTCTTTCAACACCTTAATTATGTCATACCACTGACTATTCATGTCCATGGTTTCAGATGAGAAATCAGTACTTAAAGTTATCCAGTGTGTTTATATGTGATTTCAAGGCATTTTATAAATCTACAGTAATCAAATAAGTGTGACAATTTCATAAAGGTGGACAATTAGAACAACTGAACTACCTAGACAGTCCACAATTAGATCCACACATACATGGTCCACTAAATCCCAGCAAAAGGCTCTAAGTAATTACTTGGGGAAATGATAGTGTTTTTAACAAATGTTGGTGGAATAATTGGACACACACACAGCAAATTAAAATTGACCTGTATCTCACATACTACACACACATTAATTCAAAATGGATCCTAGACTTCTACATAAAATATAAAATATGAAATATTTATAATGAAACCTAGAAGAAAATTGTGAGGTCATTGGATTAGATGAAGAACTGTTAAATTCAACACAAAACTGTAATCCAAAAAAGAAATGGCATGATAAATGCATTTTAACAAGGCAAAAAGTTTTGTTGTATGAATAAGATTACAAATAGGAAAGAAAAATGAATTATGCTCTTGGATAAAATATTTGAAAAGTAATCAAAGAATTACTATTTAGAATATGTAAAAATATATTACATATGAATAAGAAAAAATTGAACCCCCAAAAATGAACACAATAAAATATGCACAGTCTTATTAAAAATGAACAAATACTTTGAACAGATAATTCATCAAAGAAGATAGAAACTTAGCAAACAATACATGAAAAGCTGCTAGACATCATTAGCCATTATGTAAAATACAAAAGCTACTTGAATGGCTAAAATTAAAGTTTGACCACAGAAAGTGTTGGTGAAGAGATGAATTAACAGCAATATCATACAATATTTTTCCACCCCTTAGGGGAGACGAAGTCTGGAGAGAACTGCAATTTGGTATTTCCCTTCTCCCAGGCAAGTTAATTTGGAAAAACCCACTTTGGTTAGGCTGTGGTAAAATAAGGCAGGAATTTGTTAATGAAAACAGACTGCTTCTGTTTTATTTCAAAATGGTCATTTTCCCCTCCAGTGCTGGAAACATAAGGATATTTTTCTCTAAAATTCAGAGTGGGAATCAGATTGGTTTTCTGTATGTAAGACTCAAGTAAGTGTGGGCACCCCTAAATTTTGGCTCCAGGAAATTGTTTTCTCTCAAGCTATCCCATGCATTGACTGCAGCAATTTGTCAATTACCTTTCGGGTTTTTTTAATGTAATTTTTTAAAGTTACTTAGATTACATAAATGTTACATAAAACATAGAGGATTCCCATATGCCCCACTCCCTCCCCCTCCCACATTTTCCTACATTAACAACCTTCTTCATTAGTGTGGTACATTTGTTATAACTGATGAACACATTTTGGAACCTTGCCACTAAGCATGGATTATAGTTTACATTGTAGTTTACACACTCTCCCACACATTTTTGTAAGTTATTACAAGATATATAATATCCTGTATCTTTCATTACAATGATGTTCAAGACAATTCTCAAGTTCCAGAAATGCCCTCAAATTAGACCTATTAGTTTTACTTCTGAAGGCTGACTCCAGCTGCTGTGGTTTCTGCTACAGGTAAACAGTGATTCATTGTACCTGCCTTTCTCTTCAGTTTTTGAGGAGATAGTTTTCCATGGAACCTCAATTGTCTGAAAGGTCTAAGATTTGTTGATATTCAGTTTTTCAGCTTTTTTCTTGGTTAGTGACAGGGAGTGAGGACTATCCAAGCTATTTACAAGTCAGAATTGAAATCAGTTTATTGCCATTCAATTAAAGATATTTAACTTTTTTCTAGGATTGTTTATTCTTTAAAAAGATATTTAGATGATATCTTTTTAATTTCCAAATATATATAAAATCAATTATTATTAACTTCTACCTTAAATTTCCCAGTTCTGTACAATGACTCTTTAAAGTTTATTGAGGATTTTTTAATGCTCTGATATGTGTTTTAAAAAATATTCTATCTTTGTATGTAGGAATATGTATTCTTCAATTATTGGATGTATAATTGTATATTTGTCTGAATATGCCCATATGCAGTTTTTAATTGTGTTATTTTATCTTTTATTTCTTCTTTTGCTTGCTTTATCAATTATCGATAAATGAGTTTTAATGTTCCACCAGGATGGTGAGTTTATCTGTTTTTACTTAGAGCTTTATCCCACTTCACTTCATATATATTGAGGCAATATTATTAAGTGCTTGTGTCAGTCTTGATCTCAGAGCAAACATAGGACAGATTCAAATGCCATAGTTGAATGAGAGTAAAAAACAAGAGATTATTTTCAAAGATTTGGCCAGCAGCAAGAAAACCACAAGAATGTGACATACCTGGGGGGTTAATAAGTGTTGAAAACTGACATGTTTGAGTATGATGATTAAATTCATGTGTCAAGTTTGCTAGGTTATGGTCTCCAGTTGTTTGGTTAAACAAGTAATGACCTGCTATTTTACAGTGAGGGTATTTTGTAGATTTAAATCATTAGTGAATTGATTGCATCTATGGTGGATTACAGCTACAATCAACCATGGAGAGTGCTTTCAGTAATGAGAGACACCTCATCCAATCACTTGAAGGCCTTAAAGAAAGAACATATGAATTCATTAGAAAGAAGAATTTCTTTCTCTCCTGCAGTCAGCTTCTACTGAGAATTCATCAAAATCTTCATGGGAGTTCTCAACTTGAAGAATTTGGATTTGCCAAAACTGACAGCCATGGAAGGCAATTCCTATTAAAAACTCAGATAATTTATTTATATATTTATATATAAACATATATATTTACACCCATAAACATATATTTACACATACCTATATATATTTACACAAACACACACACACAAACATATATATCCTGTTGTTTCTGTCTCTTTAGAGAGTCCTGATTAATACATTGAGTATAATGGGTGCCAAGATGAAAAGAAATGGAAATGCATGAAAAAAGTAAAAAAATCATAAAATAAAATAAATTATGTGGGACCATGCATGGGTCCATGTGGATAGTTTGCTCTCAACAAAGTGGTCACATTAACTCAAATCTCTTCCTTTTAGATTCTATTGGCACTGTCCTCCTCCCCTACCCCAGGGGAAAAAATTAAGACAAACATAGCAGAAACAAAAAATAATATAATAAAAAATTGAATACACATTATGGATTTATTTTCCTAATTCTATTACCTAATACTTGCTGATACCTAGTATCTCAAAACAGTGTACATCACATTAAACTTTGAAATGGGTATAATTAAATTTCTAGAAATGTCTTCCAATCATCATGATATTGGCAACAATTTTGTGTTACTGAGGAAAATATTACTGCTCTTTTGAAACTCTAATAGTATATTAATGTGGTTAGATAATAAAGAAGAATTCAACATTTCTTAAGTATGTATAACGTACCATGGTAAGCAGTGACTATAGTCTTTGAGGATATTAGGATACAGAATAGATGAAAAAACATATATGCATAATATTTCTTCAGTGCCATAATGTAACAGTATTTCTGAACCATTTAAATGATGGCACTGAAGAAATGAATGCAAGAGTAGAAAGCCTTAAAGCAGTCCATGTGACCACGATGATGCTATTGACTTTACTTCTGTAATTATAAGTACATTTACTTGGCAGCTACAAAAACCTGTGGGAGCTTTTCCCTCTGGTCCTTCTTGTGCCTTTTAATTTAAGGTGTTCCCAGCAAAGGTTTCTCAAAAGAGTCTTTGCAATGGAAGATTCGTGTAAAAGTCCGAAATTTTCCACATCAATTTGCTAGTTTCGTACCACAATCCAGAAACTTACAAGAACCCAGTCTGAACCTTGACTTTCCCAAGAGGAGTACATTGTTGCAGAACAAGTGGTGAACATGATGGTTAGTATTTATCAATTTTAAAAAATGATTTGGGATAAAATCTTTAGGACATCAAATACCTCTTTCTTTATATGAATTTTGACCTTAGTATTTCCAAATTTGTAAGTTTATAATTGTCTGGAATATATTCCTGCTACCTATTTTCAGCAGAGGCCATTCAGAATATCTGAATGACAACTTGGGAACAAATTAAGGTTTTTAGTCTATATTTGTATTGGTGAGAAAATATTCAAGCAGGGAAAAATATTTGAGCTTTACAATCATTCAACAAGGCACACATAGATTTTCCCTTAGCATTTGTGTAAACTTGGACTTAGTCATACTTACTATTTGTCTAACATGAGTAAAACAACCAGCAGACCAAACTAATTTATGACCATGATGGAATCCCATTTTATTACGTGGCTGTTTATCCTCAGCAACACTTTCAGGAAGCTGTTCTGAGGACTTGATTTAAGTTAGAATCTTAAGCCCTTCTCATTTTAGTCTTCACATGGGCTTTGTTTCTTTTTGTCTCGGCAGTATCATTGATTCCACTTGCCAGTTGGACAGGAATTCTCAGATAGAATGAGGTGATTGATGCTAGCATTGTGGAAATATTAGGATGTCCAAGACTGGGTGCTCCTATTTGTGTTCCTTAGACTAGGAATCTGTAACTTCATCATAGTTTTGTTATACTCTAAAAAGTCCACAATAATCCATTGGTGCATGAGATGATTTTGGTGAGGAGGACCTTTTGATAAGGGCTAAAGGTGCTGCTTTCAGCATATTAACTCCTTCCTCCCAGATACACAACATCTGCATGTCTACACTCTTCTAAAGGCATGCTCAAATAAGCAGGTAGTTTTTCATCTTGTTACTTCATTCAACATGGCAACAGATAACAGTGAGCTCTCTAAGTGTTTGTAAAAGCAGCCTCAAAAGTGTTTCTTTTACCTAATTAGGAGAAAAGTGAGGCTTTTATTTAATAATGCTCCATTCTTCTATATTCAGAGACCTAGTAATTGTCATCTAATTCCCAATTTCCAGCTAATTAATTCCCTGAACCATGGCAAAGCATGACAAGAAGTAAAGTCTTCGAAAATTTTTAACAAGTAATTCAGGTTATTTCTGAAATGTGATTAAGAGTTGATTTTTTTTTAATTTCAAGAATAAACATATAGTTTCAATGGATGTATGGAGTTGTAGGGTGATATGAGAACTCCAGATAAGTTATATATAGCATTGAGAAGGAGAGGGAATTGCTTATATTTATACAGGTAGTTAGCTGCAGAGATGGAAAAAGACCCCATTTATTTTACAGAGATAGAAAATGGCTGGGTCCCTTGGCCTGTGGATAATATAACAAAGCTGTGGAATCTGGCATCAAGCACAACTTTATGTCTTACGTCTGTTACTTTATATCTTAATGATTTTGTGTAATTAATTGAACTCTGCTTGCCTCTAATGCTCCTTATATAAAATGAGAATAAGAATAGTAACTCTTAATCTTGTTATGAGATTTAATACATGTAAAATATTTATAAAATATTAGGATTATAATATGCTTTCATAAAGTTTCATTTGATATGATAAAAATGCCCTAATCTAAAAAGATTTTAAATGGTTAAGACCTGTAATAAATCCACTATGATCTACATCAGTTTTCAGTTTATAAATCATACCAAGGTTAAAAATACTGTTAAATGATTAATACTGTGTTCTATATTATTTCAGATAAATTAAGTTTCTAGTGTGTACCTTGGACTCACACTAACCTCATGGAAAATCAGAACAATGTTACTGAATTTGTCTTCTTGGGGCTATGGGAGAATAAGGAGATAGTGCTACTCCTTTGTTTCTTGTTAGCAGCCTTAATGGGGGACCTCATCATTTTACTTACAGTCACCTGCACCCATCTAATTGAGCAACCAATGTACTACTTTCTCTGCCACCTCTCCCTCATGGAACTCTCCTTCACCTCCATTGTAGTTCCGTGGCTAATCAGAGACTTAGCTTCAAAGAGAAAAATCATTTCTTATTTAACAACTGTATAGCCCAGCTTTTCATCTTCCACTTCCTGGCAGGTGTGGAAATATTCATCTTGGAGTCCATGGCTTTTGACCACTATGTTGCCATTGTCAAGCTCCTGCAATTTTTTTTCTTTCTTTTGAAACTGGTCTGCAAAGATATTCATGTTGTTAGTATCTTGGTTATTATCAATTCAGGGATGTCAGGGGCTTTAATTTTCCCTGGCCTGGTGACTTTCTTAAATACTCATCCTGTACAATCTTAGAACACATACCTCTGTGATACAACACAAAGCTCTTTCAACATGTAGCTCTCACATCATGGTTGTAGCTTTGTTTTTTGGGCCTAGTCTCTATATCTATGTTGTGCCTGCTGAGCATGAGAACAAAGACAAGGGAATCTCTGTGTTTTTCACTGTGGTTATCCCCATGCTGAATCCTTTCATCTATACACTGAGAAATATGGAGATGAAAATTGCTTTGCAAAAGGTGTGGTCTCAAATGGCACATTGAGAATTAAAGTTAATATGGTGATATTTATTGTGATTTCCATGTTGTGTCCTTAGTGATTATTAAGGTCAGTGTTGAATGAAGGTAAGCTGTCTTTGGTAGTTGGACTAAATGACTTCTGACATTATAAGATCCAATAATACAAAATACTATTATTAAATACTATTATTAATACTGCAACCTTCCTGATAATGTGTCTAAATTGCCCTAGGTGTGTCCTCTGTAGTTGAAGAATGCAAGAAATATCTCCCAAAAATTTATCTTTAATCCTGTCTTTCCCATCTTTGACAATCTACAAAGAAGACTATTTTCCTTGGTATGAAATCCAACCTTCTCTCATGTTAATCAGAAATCTCCCCAATTTGGTTCATGTCCAATTTACTAATCTTAGAAATTACTGCATTGGTGGAAATTATGATGTTGCACTTACAATAATAGATTTTCAGGTCAAATATACCTGCATCAAGACCAACCTGGTCAATTTTTATTCATGGGTCTTCACAATTTCATCTATTTAGATTACCCTCATTTTTGAAATATCTTTGAAATTGGGATAATATTATATTTTCTAAGTAGGTTGTAAGATTATGTTGACTAACACATATGAAGTTTTAGCATGGAATATGCCATAAAAAACTTATGTTGTCTCTTCTATTACCCTTTTGTTTTTATGTTTTCCTTTGCTAGATGATTTAAACTGGCTATACACACCCCACTATATTCTCCAAATATACTGTCTGATCTCTCACCTCTAGGTTTTTTTTCCTACCGCTATCTCTCTACTTAGATGCCTTTTCCCCTATATTTGAGGGTCATGTGTTACATGTAATTCACATTACTTCTTCAATTATTTGGTCCAGGAGAATTTTGCATACTCATCAACAGACCAGAAATACAGGCATACCTCAGAGATATTGTGGACTATTTCCAGACCATGACAATGAAGCAAATACCACAAATGCAAGTCACAAAGGTTTTTTGGTTTCCTAGTGCACATTACAGTTTTGTTTACACTCTACTGTATTCTATTAGGTGTGCAATAGAATTATGTCTTAAAATGTACATACCTTAATTGAAAATACTTTATTGCTAAAAATGCTAACCGTCATCTGAACCTTTAGCAAGTCCTAAACTTTTTGCTGTTGTTGGGTTTTGCTTTGATGTTGACAGCTGCTGACTTACCAGGGTAGTGATTGCTGAGATTGGTGGGGCTGTGCCAATTTCTTAACATAAGACAACAATGAAGTTTGCCACATCAATTGACTCCTTCTTTCAGGAAAGATTTCTTGTAGGATGTGATGCTTTTTGATGGCATTTTACCCCTGGAAGAATTTCTTTCAAAATTGAAGTCAATCCTCTCAAACTCTGCTGCTGCTTTATCAACTAACTTAATGTAATATTCTGAGTTCTTTTCTGCTATTTCAACAATATTCATAGCATCTTTGCCAGGAATGTATTCCATTTCAAGAAACCATTCATCCTTTACAGTTCTGTCATGAGATTGCAGCAATTCATTCACATCTTCAGGTTTCCATTCTAATTTTATTTCTCTTGCTCTTTCCACCCTGACTACAATTACTACCTCTGCTGATGTCAAGAACCCCTTAAAGTCATCCAAAAAGGTTGGAATCAACTTTTTCCAAATTCTTGTCCATGTTGATATTTTGACTTCCTCCCATGAATCAAATGATTTTAATGTCATGTAGAAAACCTTTCCAAAAGGTTTTCCATTTTCTTTGACCAGATCTATCAGAGGATTCATGATTTATGGCAGCCATAGCCCTAGGAAATGTATTTCTTGAAGAATAAGACTTGAAAGTTGAAATTACTCTTTGCTCCATAGGTTGCAGAAAGGGTGTATTAGCATGCAGGAGAAAATTAATTTCATTGTACACCTCTGTCAGTGCTATTGGATGATCAGGTGCACTGTCAAAGAGTAGTAACATTTTAAAAGAAATCTTCTTTTTATAAAATTTTGGAAAATGGAAACTTGTCTACAGTGTCAGAAATTAGATCATTGCTTGCCTGTAGACAGGTGGGATGGATAGTTGTGTGGAGGGGGGGATGAAGGGTTTATTATTTGGCAGGAGGAAGTTTTTGATGGTATGGAAATGTCATCTGGATTGGTGATGGTTTCATTGGTGTGGGCATATATCAACACTTATTAAAATTGTACAGTTAAATATCTCCAATTTTCTTGCCACTTTTTCCTTATTAAAGCCTTAAAGAAAAAAATAGAAATGAGTTTTCTTTGTGTTTTTACATACTTGTTAGTTACTAATTTGAGTTGCTATTAGTTATTAGCTCATTTTTCCCTTTTAGACTAAGTTCCTTTAGGTCAGGAATCAATTCTATTTTTGTACCTAGTATCTGTTCTAGGGCTTATTGGATGCATATATAATAAAAAAACATGCAGTATATTAAAAATCAAGAAATACATACATATAACTGTGCACCAACTACATACTAGGCAGTTTAGAAAACTTCTTCAAGTTTTGTTTGAGGTTAACATGTCCTAGGAAATAAGCAAGGATAAACGAAATGCCTGGTTTGTTTATAAATTTAGAAATATGTACCAGTATAAAGAAAGAATAAAAGTAACAATTTGTACTAATCTGAAAATCCCCATTTAATTTCTAGTGTTGGCAAAATTGTTTCTCTGCGAATAACACAACTGATCCCTACTTGGTATGAGTGTGCCTTAGATTAAATAAACCAATGTGAATGAAATAAGTCCCCAATTCTAATGTCACAACCTTGAGGGGAATATTCCATTAAGAAAAAGGCTGAATGTGTCTGGGCAAGAAAGGAGGATCTCTAGATTTAATTTAAACAGTTGAAACATCCTAATTTGAGTTCAGGAATTGTTCTTCTACAATGGACCAAAATAATGGGACTTCTCATGCATTTTGAAACTCTAGAATTCAATGCCTGATTTCATTGGTTGATGTGGGTGCACTGAGAAAGCTTAGGATGAGCTACCTCCAATCCTTACCCCACTAACATTAATTTCTCCAGGTAACTCTCAGAAACACAACATTGTGCTTATGGGGGATATTAAGAGTTTATGGTCTAATTAGAGAGATAAAATACCAAACTATGTAAAAAGTAACCTAACAACCAGGAAGTGGTAAAAAGCAAAAAGGGAGGGAAGACAGAGTTCACAGAAAGGATCTGTCTTTTGGCCTGGGAAGCTTCAGGAAATAAAAGGGGTGGGGGAAGAATTTTAGTTCTAACAAATGGATTCCAACAGTCTAAGAAGTGTACTAAGGACATTGCAAGGTATGGAACAACGGGGATATGATGAGGGAATTGTATGGGAAAGAAGAAATGATTTAACAAAACTAAGCAAATCAATGAAACAAAACTGTTCAGTAAAAGTTCACCTGGTATTTTTAGGTGGGAAAAACAATGTAAAAGATGGACATTTTTTATTTCCTGTTCTTCAAATCAGTATAGATAAATAGATGATAAAAAGATAGTATTTTTTTTAACAAATCAATTTTGTTTACATGTTATTAAACCATAAATCCATCCAAAGAGTACAATCACCAATCAATGGTATTTGATGTAATCACATATTTGTGCATTCATCACCCAAAACATTCCCAGAGCACTTTCATTATTCTAATAATAATAAATAAAAAACAAACAGAACTCCTCACCCCTCAATATCTCTATGCCTCACTGCTATACATAGCTGCTCTTCTTTGTCCTTCTCTCTAGTATATTTTTATTTATATTTTGTAAAAAAACAATCATATATGCAATATCCTCTATATTCGATAAGTGTTGGAGAGGATGTGAAGAAATAGGAATGCTTATCACTCTTGGTGGGAATGTAGAATGGTACAGCCACTGTGGCGGGCTGTTTGGCAGTTCATAAGGAAGTTGAATATAGACTTGCCATGTGACACAGGAATACCCTTCCTAGATATATACCCAGAAGAACTGAGAGTAGAGACACAAACAGACATCTGCACACCAATATTCATAGTAGCATTATTCATGATTGCCAAAAGTTGGAAACAACCCAGGTGTCCATCAACGGATGATGGATAAACAGATTGTGGTGTATACACATGATGGAATACTATGCAGAGTTAAGAAGAAGTGAAGTCATGAAGCATATGACAACATGAATGAACCTGGAGGAAATTGTGTTCAGTAAAGCAGGCCAGACACAAAAGGATAAATACTGTATGATTGTGCTATTATGAAGTAAATATATTGTTTAAACTCAGGGAGTTAATAATTAGAATATAGGTAACCAGGAAATAGAAGGAGGGTAGAGAATGGAAAACTGAGGGTTAATCTGTGCAGAACTGGTAAAAAGGTTGTAAACCTTTAGAAATGGGTAGAAATAGTTAAAGCATATCTTGGTGTTTGTAACTAGCAGTGGTTGAAAGGGAAAGTCTAAGGTCATGTATATTACTAGAAGAAAAGCTAAAAACTGTAATATGGGACTGTATAAGATTGTAGAACCTGTTTCTGAAGCTTTGAAATTATACATTGATTACTCTTTAGCTATGAAAGTCCTCAATTGCATCTTCTACTAACATAAGGCTGTTTCATCAACATTGAAAATCTGTTGTTTAATACAACCACTTTCATCAATTTTCTTATCTTGATCTGCTGGTTAACTTGGTGCAACTTCTGAATCAGCACTTACAATTTCACCTTGCACTTTTATGTGACACAGATGGATTCTTTCATTAACCTCATGAATCAACCTCTGCTGGCTTCAAACTTTTTTTCTGAAGCTTCCTCACCTCTCTCAAATGTGGCTGCTTTGCCCTTTGTCCAGACCATGAAAACTTTCTCCAAATCAGAAATAAGGTTGTTTGGTTTTATCTTTCCTGTGTTCACTAGACTAGAACTTTTAATTTCCTTTAAGCCCATGCCCTTTGCATTCTACAAATTGGCTGTTTGGTACAAGAGACCTAGCTTCCAGCCTACCTTGGCATTGACTTGCATTCTTCACTAAACTTAATCATTTCTAGGTGTAGATTTAAATTGTGAAACATGCAACTTTTCCTTCCATTTGAATACTTGGAGGCCATTTTAGTATTTAATGGGCCCAATTTCAATAATGTTGCATCTCAGGGAACAGAGATGCCTGAAAAGAGAGCTGAGATGAGAATGGCAGTTGGTGGAACAGTCAGCACACATACAACTATAATCAAATAAATTTGCCATCTTATATGGGTGCAGTTTCTGGTGCTCCAAAACAATCAAAATAGTAATACCAAAGGTCACTATAAAAGAAATTTTAAAAAATGAAAACTTGAAATATTGTGAGGATTAGCAAAATGCAGCACAGAGACATGAATTAGGCACATTCTGTTGAAAAAATTTCACTGACAGACTTGCTCGATGCAGGGATGTCTCAAACCTTCAATTTATAAATATCACAATATCTGTAAAGCACATTAAGTTTAAGTGCAATAAAACTAGGTATGACTGTGCTTCCTTTCTTCCTTGTGTTTATATTGCTAATCAAATGTAATGTTACTCTATTTCATATAACAGGCATTTATTTATTTTTGTGAAGTGTGTTTTCCTAATTTGGCTGAGCCAGAATATAATCTGCTATTTATTTATTTATTTATTTATTTATTAATCTCCCTTATTCTACAAATTTGCCTAGGACAATCTAAGATCTAAATAAAATCTTACTGTATTGAATAAATAACTGTATCCTCTTTTTATTTGACTGCATACAACCTTCTCACATATGGGGAACATCCCCTTATTTCATTCACGATCATGCATGAATAACAAGATAAGTGACATCTGAAAGAAACTTTAGCAAATATCCCCAAGTGCCTCTCAGGAAGAAATAAATTCCAACAGGTTATCAATCCCCTATTAATATCCTTTAAGTCATTTATTTTCTGCAACAAGGGATTATTAATCTTCTAATATGCATTTACCCCACATCTTATAAATCACATAATCCATTCTCAGCTCTGTTTTTTCCCCATTTCTCTATAAACTTCTCCCTGTTAAGAAATTTTCCTTTTCTCAAACAGATGATTACAATGCTGTCCTTGAGCTTTCCTCTTTGAGTTACTCCCATCCTAAGGCCAGGGCAATAACTAGGGAATATTAATAGCAGAAAGGCAGTTATGTTTGTCCTTGGCTCCAGGAACATCTCTTTTTTTTTGATGTTTCAAATCTTTTGCCAATCTAATGACATTTTTTCCTCTTGGAGAAATGGAATTTTTTGGAATATAAGGAAAGTCATTCTGTTTCTTCCAAAGACAATGAGCTGTGCCTAATTTATTACTAGTTCTCTTTGACTTGGTTCAATATGATCTTTTTCCAAGGATTATTTCTTTTTTTGAGTAAAGTAAGATGGTGTGCTTACATTTGTGTTTGTGTATGTGTATGTGATTGTATATATGATGAGAATTTCTGTGTGTGGTATGGGTGCCTTTTGGAATCTTGAAAAGGGGTTGTGGAAAGACCTACCTATCATCATTAGAAGCAAAGGAATTTGGGCAACTAGAGAAGCCAAGGGAGAATGCTTAGCAACAAAACTAAGATTAATTATCTTTTTGCTAGTAGTCCTTTCTAGCATTCATTTATCAGCCTGCAATAAAAAGCCTGATGTTTGCAAAAATAGGTCAAATAATGTATGATGAATATGATCCATCTATTTGCTCAGGATATTAGTGCAAGTACAAGCTATTTAAGAAATATATATGCTCATAAATATGTAATTTAAGAAATTCTATCCATTAGTAAATGATTTCCTAGAAATTTAATGTCCACCGTACTGAAATTAATTAAATGAATACCTTAACCAAGCTTGTGGCAGCTTGATATAGTTATGAATTCCAAAAATAGATATTGGTTTATGCTTGTAAACTGGTCTGTTCATCTGGGCATGATTAAGTTATGATTAGGCCTTTGATTGGGCCATGTCAGTAGGGCACTGAACCCCCCCCCCCGGTGGGTGGGATCTCAAATATAAAAGACATGGCAAAGGACAGAGTTGGAGTTTTTTTTGTTTGCTTGTTTGTTTTTTGAAAAATGCAATTTTATTTTATTTATTTTCTAATATATATTTTAAAAGACGCTTAGATTACATAAATGATACACAAAAATTACAGGGATTCCCATGTTCCCCACCTCCTACACTTCCCATAACATCCCACAAAATCATCTTTCATTAGTGTGGCATTTCACCTGCAATGTATATACACATCCTGGGGCTTTGCCATTAAGCATGGACCATAGATCACATTGTAGACCACACTCTCTCCCACACAGTTCTGCATGTTATATGCTGACGTAAAATGGCCTATATCTGTCATTGTAATGTCCCTCAGGATAATTCCCAAGTCCTGAGAAAGCCCCTGTGTTACAACTGCTTTTCCCTTCCCTGCCCCAAAAGTGTCCAGTGGCCACTGGCTCAACCTCAGTGTTGTAATTTCTTCCATTACTTGAATCACAATATGTCTACAACAAAATACCTGTGAGTCCACTCTAGTCCATAGCTCTTCCCCCAATCCTGAGGAGTTTGGGATGCTGATGTCCATTCCACTTCCAAGTGAGAGAGGGCTTATATCCCATGGGTACAATGGATGGGATTATCCTGCCTGCAGCTGCAGACTCTCTCCATTCCCTGGGATGGCCGTTGTCCATCATCATATCCTCACCAGGTGACTTGGGTGAGTCCATTGAGCTGTAGAGTAGGAGTTGCAGCTCCATCGAGATTCCAGGCACAGCTGGCACATGAGCAGGCCAAAATCTCCAGTCCTGGAAGGACACCTAGAAACTCCAGCACCACATATAGGTTTGAATAGAAGGGACTGATGGATGACGTGCAGGGAGGACTTATTTGAGTCCAACTTTGTCACTCTCAGGAGCACAGATTCCAAAGTATAGCCCACTGATAAGGCATCAATTTCTGGAGCTATCCCCCCTTATATAGGACCTGGTGTCTCCAGAGCCCTCAGGAGCCCCACTGTGTGGAGTGATATCCACTTTGGTGTTCTATGAGATGCTACTGAGGTATGCATAAGCATTACCTCCAGGATGACCTCCCAACTCTCTTTGAAGTCTCTTAGCCACATGAACTCATTTGTCTTTACCTTTTCCCCCTTTTATTCAAGGTCTTTTTCCAGTCAAGTGGCCAGTTGGCACTTGGTGTTAATCCCTTGTTGCCAGGGAGGCTCATCCCTGGGAGTCATGGTCCACACTGGGGGGAAAGTAATGCATTCATAAGCTGAGTTTGGCTTAGAGAGAGGCCACATTTGAGCAACAAGGAGGCTCTCAGGTGGCAACCCTTAGGCACCCCATAACAGTAGGCTAAGTTTCAATTACAAGAGCAAAGACTCATAAGGCTATTAATTAATAACAAGAACCCATCAGTGGGCCATCCTCTTTTGTCAGACACTGCCCCTGCACTCAGGGGACTGTTGCTGCTGCCTTGGAGAATGTGGCAGAGCCCTCCAGGCTGGGAATTCAGTATTCCCTCATTTATTGAGTGATTGTCTACCCACCATGACCATGCACCATCCATTGATCATTTGAACAATTTTATATATCTTTCATGTATATTCGGATGAACTTCCTCCCATGAATCCCCCATCCCAGACACCCCTCACCAAAGATCCTCTGCAGCCCCCATTGTAACCCTTCTGTGATCTAAACCTTTCTTGAAGTTGAAGCCCACATAATAAACAAATACAATTAATAGGAAAATGAAATAATAATGATAAGCTTAAATGCAAGAGATAAAATACATGGAAACTCAGAAAAAGAAACTAAAAATAAAATTAAATTAA
Source organism: Cabassous unicinctus (assembly GCA_029593785.1). Lineage (NCBI taxonomy): Eukaryota > Metazoa > Chordata > Mammalia > Cingulata > Chlamyphoridae > Cabassous > Cabassous unicinctus. The sequence continues at coordinate 2,623 of JAQZBX010034806.1, read as the reverse complement.
AGGATTGGGATATTTAAAACATGGGAAAAAACAAAAAAAAAATTTTTTAATTAAAAATTTTTCCCCTTTTATCACTGCCTTATCGTGTGTCCAGTGTGTATCGTGACATCTTCCCGCTCTCACTCCCCAGTGTCTCCCAAATTTTCATTTAATTTTCAAAGAAGTTTTAGGTCACAGCAAAGTCACACACAGAATACTAGAGACTCTCATATACCCAACCTCCTCCCCCTTTCCTCACCCCATATTAAAACCTTTTTGTATGTGGGTGGTAGCATTGTTATAACTGTTATACAGATAGTGAAACATAATTACTAAACATTGTCAATGGTTAACCGTGTAGTTTACAATTTAGATGATACAGTTTAATAATTGTTGATGATATTTACCATGTCCTGTGTCCATTACTGTAAGGTAATGAAAAACATTTCCCCGGACCACTAAATACCCCATTTGATTTTTTCTGTTCCTTACTCTCCATCCCCTAGGGCACATGACACCCCCCTGTCTTGACTCATTGGATGACAAGATTCATAGCTACATGAAACAAGAGGTCTTGACATGCTGATTATCCTCCCCTGTTAGGATCCACCCTTGCTCCTAAGAGACACCCACCTGTCTGTTAATGGGTGAATCGTTCCTCCCAAAGATGGGGATCCATCTCCTTCCCACTCACCATATGGGTCTCCACTCCCTGACACAACACATTATGACAGGATGAACACTCACACACTCCCCAGAAGCCTACTCCAGATGTGCCCCATCTTGAATGCCCCCCAACCTACCACCTAACCCAGTAACACTAGCTTGTCATATTGTCATAAGAGCATTCCAACTTCTGCACTTTCAACCTCATACCCACAAATCCCATGTTCACATAGTCCCTCACCCATCTCTTCCCCCAATATCCTGGGTATTCTAACCCACCCTTCCTAATCCACCCACCTATCAACCCTCCATCACCAAACCCAGTAATATCACTACAAACCTGTCCAATCCTTCAATATGCAACTATATCCTATCACTTTACCATAGATTATGTCCATATGGGTGATGGCTCACAACCTGCTCTTCTTTTTCTCTCCCTTGTTAACCTATCTTTCAGACAATGGTTCTCAGATACTGCTCACTTTCCTCAATTCAGATCAGTGAGGTCATATACTGTTCATCCTTCAATGCCTGGCTTGAAGATTCATCCATTTTAATCCTTGTGTTAGCACTTTATTCCTCCTTACAGCTGAGTAATATTCCATTGTAGGTATGTACCACATTTTGTTAATCCATTCATCTATTGATGGGCACCGGGGCTGATTCCAACTTTTGGCAATTGTGAACAATGCCGCTATGAACATTGGTGTGCATATATCTGTTCGTGTTTTTGCTTTCAATTCTTCTGGGTATATACCCAGCAGTGGAATCGCTAGATCATGTGGAACATCTATTGTTAGTTTTCTGAGGAACCGCCAAACTCTCCTCCACAGTGGCTGGACCATTCCACAATCCCACCAGCAGTGGATGAGGGTTCCTATTCCTCCACATCCTCTCCAACACATAGTCTGCTGTTTTTTAATAGCTGCCATTCTGAAGGGTGTAAGATGGTATCTCATTATAGTTTTGATTTGCATTTACCTAAACATGCGATGTTGAGCATGTTTTCATGTGCTTTTTAGCCATTTGTATTTCTTCCTTGGAGAAGTGTCTTTTCAGGTCACTTGCCCATTTTTCAAATGGGTTGTTTGTCTTTTTATTTTTGAGGGTAGGATTTCTTTATATATGCAGGATATTAGGCTCCTATCAGATATATGGCTGCCAAATATTTTCTACCATTTTGTAGGCTGCCTTTTTATTTTCTTGATAACGTCCTTTGAAGTGCAGAAGTTTTTAATTTTGAGGAGATCCCATTTATTTATTTTTTCTTTTGCTGCTCATGCTTTGGGTGTGAAGTTCATGAAACCATTTCCTATTACAAGGTCCTGTAGATGCTTCCCTACATCATCTTCCAAGGTCTTTATGGTTTTGGCTCTTATATTTAGATCTTTGATCCATCATGAGTTGATTTTTGTATTCGGTGTGAGATTGTATTCCTCTCTCATTCTTTTGGGTATGGATATCCAGTTCTCCAAGCACCACTTGTTAGAGAGACCATTCTCTCCCAACTGAGTGGGCTTGGTGGCCTTGTCGAATATCAGATGACTGTATATGCGAAGATATATATGAGAACTCTCAATTCAGTCACATTGGTCAGTAAGTCTATCCTTGTGCCAATACCATGCAGTTTTGATCACTGCAGCTTTGTAGTATGTTTTAAATTCAGGTAATATGATACTTCCAACTTTATTTTTCTTTTTCAATATGTCTTTGGCAGTTTGTGGCCTCTTACCTTTCCAAATATATTTTGTAGTTAGATTTTCCAGTTCCTTAAAAAATACAGTGTTGATTTTTATTGAGATTGCATTAAATCTGTAGATTAGTTTGGGTAGGATAGACATCTTGATGAGGTTTAGTCTTCCTATCCATGAACAGGGAATATTCTTCCATTTATTTAGGTCTTCTTTGATTTCCTTTAGCAGTGTTGTGTAGTTTTCTGTATATAAGTCCTTTACATCTTTAGTTAAATTTATTCCTA
>JAQZBX010034805.1:0-24847 GCA_029593785.1 Cabassous unicinctus | reverse complement strand
CCCCTTGTCCCTGCCTTGCTCAGTATCACCTTCTTATGGGCAGGGGAAAGACATGCAACTTTCCCCAATAAAATAAAATCCAGAGCTGTGGAAGTTGGCCAGAGTTGGAGAGTCTGGTGGGGACAGGCCATGGGTGTCCCCATGCCAGCTTTAATGCTGTGACCCAAATCCCAGCCCAGGACCCTACCCCATATCCCGTGCTTGGCTGAGACCAGGTTGGAACATCCGCTAAGACCATACTGTGGGTCAAGGATGACGGAGAGGAAACGGATGTAGACTCGTCTGAATCCAGCCCCTCTGCCTTCGGAAACACAACCCCCTCTTCCGCGTCCTGTTCCCTCTGCCAGTGTTGTTATTTGCAGGGTGCCCTGCGGCTAGTGTTTCCATCTAGGATGTGGCGAGAGAACCCACCACAGGCAAAACTCTGTGCGAGCACTTTACACCTTCTGGCCTGCTGGCTTCTTGGATATGCTGGAGTGTAGAGTCTGCTTTCACTCTGATGCTAGGGCAGCTCCTCCTCAAACCTGCCGCCACCTCTACCCTCCAGCTTCGAACCTCAAACCCAGTCCACTTCCTCTGGTGGTGGTTTCCTCAAAATTACAAATGTCTCTTTTTTATGGCTGACTAATATTCCATTGTATGTACATACTATATTTTGTTTATCCATTCATCTTTGATGGATATCTGGGTTGCTTCCATCTTTTGGCAATTGTGAGTAATGCTGCCATGAACATTGGTGTGCAAATATCTGTTCAAGTCCCTGCTTTCAATTCTTTTGGGTATATACCTAGTAGTGGGATTGCCAGGTCATATGGTAATTCTATACTTAGATTCCTGAGGAGCTGCCAAACTGTCTTCCACAGTGACTGCACCATTTTACATTGCCACCAACAATGAATGTTCCTATTTCTCCACATCCCCTCCAACATGTTCTTTTTGTTTTTTATTTTAATAATAGCCATCCTAATAGGTATGAAATGGTATTTAATTTGCATTTCCCTAATGGCTAATGATGTTAAGCATCTTTCCATGTGCTTTTTGGCCATTTGTATATCTTCTTTGGAGATTTATTTATTCAACTATTTTGCCCATTTAGGGGATAGGGTGAGGGTAGTGAATGGGGAGTTAATTCTATACATATATATATATTTATCGCCCCCTCGCCCGGATGGCTCCCTCATCTGTTTGCTTGTTGTTTTTGCTCATGGTTTGTGCTGTCTGCTCATTGTTCTTACTCATTGTCTACTAGTTGGTTTTTTGCTCATTTTATGCTCATTGTTTTTTCTTTAGGAGGCACCAGGAACTGAACCCGGGACTGCCCATGTGGGAGGCAGGCGCTCAACTGCTTGAGCCACATCAGCTCCCTGCTCGTTTGTTTTTGTTCGTTTTCTCCTCGTTGTTTTTGCTCTATGTCTGCTCATTGTTTTTGCTTGATGTCTGCTTGTTCTTTGTTTGTCTTCTTTAGGAGGCACCAGGAACTAAACCTGGGACTTTCCATGTGCAAGGTGGGTGCTCAACTCCTTGAGCAACATCTACTCCAGGAATTAATTTTTAATTGGTAACAAAGTTACCAAACTAATGCAAAGTATTAATAATGGAGGTGGGTATATGGGAACTCTGTTTTTTGCATGATCTTTCTGTAAGCCTAAAACTTCTCAAATTAAAAAAATATTTATTAGTATCTCAATATGGGTCCTGCCGAAGGCTGTGTCTTGAAAGTGCAGGGTGTTACAGCTGACTCAGTACAGGTGCTTGTATCACTGGCATCTTGCTGGGGATTCTTAGATATCAATCCTTGGGTTAATGAACTGCTTTCTTGGGTAAATCCATCTTGATTTCTATATTCTAGATGAGGGCAAATTTTTTCTCTAAGGGACAGATAGTAAATGTTTTAGGCTTTACAGGCCAGATGGTCTCTGTTGCAATTACTCAAGTCTGCCATTGTAGTGAAAGCAGCCCTCAACAATGTGTAAGTGAGTGGGCGTGGCTGTGTTCCAATAAAACTTTATAGAAAGAAGCAGCAAGCTGGATTTGGCCCACAGGCTGCAGACTGCTGACCCCTGGTTTAGACCCTACTGTGTATTTTCCCTTCGTGGCTTAGGGGAGTAGATAAGGATGAGTGAAAAAGGCCCCAACTTGGCCTTACAACATCTGGGTGGCAAGGCCAGGTCTGCATCTCCCGGCTTGGTGACACCTGAGTCTCCTCGCTTAAAAATGAGGTTAATCATAGATGCAGCAGATGAGAGAGAGGTCACTCCAGCCACCCCACTCTTAGAGGCCCCTGAAGTGGGCTGAAATTAGCCGTGAGCGTTAAACACACAAGAGCGTTTTTATAAATCCTGATGTGCTCTGCACACATAAATTGCCCAGTAAGTTTGAGGACCTTCTGCAGCTAAACAACTTGGGGGAGAGGGCAAAGTGCCCGTCCTGGTCTGAGTGGCCTGGAGGGCTGTGTTTGGCCTGGTAAGTTCATGCAGCAGCTGAAGGCTTCAGAAGAGTATAGCCTGCTTTCTCCTATCCCTTGAAATATCGCTTAGCAAGCTGATGGTTTTTCACAGCTCTTTGCTCTGTTAATTCAATTTCTACTCTTTCAGCTCCAGTTGGGCTGGATGCAGCTGCAGGGCAGAAATCCTTTCGAGAGTCGTAGCAATAGTGAGCGCCTGTGCCCCATGAACGTTTGCGTTCTCCATCTCATGGCTCTAAAGAGAGGACGGGCCCTGGGGCTCCTCTCTGCCCCATGCCTTCTCTTGCCCAGGACCGCATCAGGCCCTTCACAGGAACTCTGTCCACACCAGCGCTTCTGAGCACACACTGGTTTCCTTCCCTTCCCAGAGGCGTAGTTTAGGCCACGTGAGCATTTTTGGCACCATGTCAGGGTCCTCTGTGTCATTTCCTGGTAACCTTCAGACACACAGAGGTTGTTAGGTGGGGCAGGCCTATAAAGACCCAGCCTCACTGGGGACCCTGGTGGTAGCGTCTGAGGAAAAGCGTCACCCTTCTGCCCTGGAACTCAAGTTCTCACAGTTCTGCCTCTAACCTCGGAGGCCATGTGCACTCCCAGCAGATTAGGGGCCTCTGTTCTAGACCAACACACTCACTGTATAGATGGGGAAACTGAGACCCAGAGATGGGAGTGGTGAGCCCTTCTGGTGGACCACACCAGTCCCAGACTGGGTCTCTCCCGACCCAGTGCTCTTTCCACCACAGCAGGCAGCTTCTGACACCAACACCCATGACGTGACTTATTGCTCTCCCCTCCCTTCCTTTCCCCACTCCTCTCTATCAACGGACCAGCTGCTTGGACCCTCCTGGAGGTGGGGCCCAGCTGGGCAGGGTCTCGGGGTTGCTGGCAGAGCCTTGGGGAGCTGTGGCTGTCCAGCAAGAGGGTGGAGGTTCTGTCCTCTCCTCCCAGATGGCCAGGGCGGGCCCCACAGTAAAGCAAAGGAAAAGGTTAGGTCAAGAGGGGCAGCCCCAGCTGGGGCCTGGTGGCTCTGCCTCTCCAAAGGGACGTGGCAGGATGTGTCAGTTACTGAGGGGGCCCATGGGGTCTGACCTCATCCAGCACTTCCAGCTTTTATGACCTTCCAGCAAGGCCTCAAGTGACACAGACCAGCCTCTCCTAGCAGCCTGTTCTCACGGGCCACGGGTGGTGACCTCACCCCTGCTGGAATGCCACTGCCATCCACACGCCCCTGCCCTGGCCACAGGCCACAAGGCACAGGCCAGGGCACTGAGCAGGAGCCAGAGGGAGTGGACCTGCCTAGAAGAGGAGGAGAAGCCAGCAGGTGAGCTGAGGATGTCACCAGGAGGCCAGGAGGCCAGGGTCTGGACCTGGGAGGCAGAGAGCGTTCAGCCCTGGGGAAAAGAAAGACTGGGCTTGAAGTGAGTAAAAGAAGCCGGTGGAACAGCCTGCTCAGGTGGTCTGCCCCCTGGAACCTCCAGGCTAGCCCACCTGGGATGCCTTCCAGCTGCTGCTCACCCTCTGCTTGCCTTCTACAGCCCAGGGATCTCACATAACCAAGAGTCTCCCTCCCCATACCCCCACCATGCACACACAAACATGGCTTTCACATCTTTTGACAAATCACTAGTATTGAGTTCAAATCTTGGACTGGACACTTGATAATGGAATGACTTTGGGAAAGTTACCCTCTCTGAGCCTCAGTTTCTTCCTCTGCAAAATGGGAACAACACTAGTAGCGCCGCCTTCGTGGGGCTATCGTGAGCCGATAAATGAGGAAATGCAGAGTGGTACACAGGAAGCGCCCACAAAAGGGTAGCAATGAAATAAGGCCAGAGAGGATGTTCAGAGCCCATCCCCTCCCCCATGCCGTCACCCCCTAATCTGTAAGCAGAGATCCCAGGCAAACTCATAATCAGATTCAGAAGTGCTAGAGCCCCACACCAAAGGATTCCGAGCCTGACTGTTATTAAAGAGCAGTAACCGGGTGAGCCATCACTGGCCTGCCCCACTGGACCGGGGACACCTCAAAGTCAGGGCCCATGTCTTATCAATTTGGTCTTTTTATCTGTCTCGGGTCAGTTCAGTATTTGGTGCAAAATAGGCTTTCTATAAGTGCTTGTTAGAATAATGAAGAAATGCATGAACGAATGCATCCTAGAAGTCAGCTAGGCCCTGGAGGCAAGGCAGGCCTTAGCAGCCCAGTGGGGGTGTCCTCGGGCCTGGAGTTCTGCAGGGAGGGCACTGTGTGGCTGTCGTTGACTGGCCTTCTCTTCCCTCTGGCCCAGGTGGGGCTAGGCCTGAAGGCCCGAACAGACCCCACCCCCTGGGCCTCCGGTTCTGGCCAGTTCGGCACTGGCTCTGTGGTCTCCTGCCCAGCCACCATTGTGCCCTTCTCTTTCCACTCCGGGCTGAAGGCGCCAGGTTCTCACGGCTCAGAGGCCAAGGGGCCATCTCCAAGAATGAGCTTGGGACAAAGCGGGGAAAGAAAATGCAATCATCATTTGTAGATTGTCTGCTGTGGGCCAGGCCCTAACCCTAATCATGCACTTAGGAATTAGTATCCCTGTTTGAACAGCTGACACAATGGAGGCTCAGGGGATATAAAGAGTTTCCCTAAGTGACCTGGCCAGTGGGTGAGAGAATCAAGGTTTAAAGCCAGTACAGCACTTCCCAAAGCCCCACAGTTCACAGATCTCCAGTTCTCTAATGTTTTGGACTCAGTTATACAGATGTGTATTAATTCAGTACATATTAATTGAATGCTTACTCTCTACCTGACCCCAATCTAGGTATTGTCTGTATGCAAAGGAAGAGGTCCTTGGGAAGAGCAGCTGACACAAACCATTCATATGAGCTATAAAACAGAGTAGCCTAACAAGTCACTTCCTCCCTGGGTGTAGTAGTTAGGGTATAGACTAAGCTGCTGTAACAAAGAGTCCTGCCATTACAAAGGCTAAAACAAGACACATTCAGCTCTTTCCCATGACAGTTGAGGATCGACTGGAGGCAGCTCAGTTCCACATGGACATTGATTGGCAGAGAAAGAGAGGAAGGGAAGGATAAGTAGTTTCCTTTTAGGCAAATGGAGTGAAACTTGCCCTTATCATTCCACTCACCTGTTTGTGAGAACTTACTCATGTGGCCACAGAGAGCTACTGCAAGGAAGGCTGGGGAAAAGGTCCCTAGCTGGAGGACCATTTGCCAAAACTCTATTACTATGGAAGGAAGGGAGAGAGGGAGGGAGGGAGTGGGGATTTGGGAGTCTAGACAAACGTTAATTTTTTTTTTAACTAGTTAGTATCTTTTTTCAGATGAAATCCTGTATAAGAGATGAAAGCAGTTTACCCTAACTAAGTAGAGCAGGGGGTCCAGGGCCTTCCTGACCCTTTCTTCAAGGGTCTCCATGAGGCACCTCCAAGGCACCCCAGGTCCAGGAGAACACAGTTTGCTACCCTTGGTCTGGGTGACGTCTGAAGCCCCTTCCAGCCCTGCCTTGCCCTGATGACGCTGCTGTCCTAAGGTTAGGTTGTATCAGACACTCAGCGAGGCCTACATGAGGCCCTCAAACAGAGTTCCATTTCTGTGGACAAGGTAGGAAGGGCAGGGACGGCTTTGGGGAAAAGAAAAGTCTTGAAGAAACAGCAGAACTTGGAGTAGTCCGAAGTGAGAGATAGGGCATGGCATTCTGGGAGGGGAGCCTGGCAGTTTTAAACTTCTGGGTTTAGGAACGCATGTGGCATGTTCATGAGAGAGGGAGGGGTCTGGTGAGGTGGAGCATAAGGTGTGAGCCAAGAAGGAACAAGAAGGAAAACTGGAGGTCTGGTGGGACCAGCACAGCCTGCTCTGACCACCGCACCCTCAGCTGCCCTTGGCTGCTTGGGCTCAAGGGCCTCGTTAGTAGAGGCAGCAGCAGAAACAGAACTTCTCTCCGGAGCCTCCTTCTGTTGGTTGGAAAACCTGGAATGGTCCTCATTTGGAGGGACTATTCAAACCATGGATAATACTTATTTAATAATATTTTATTCAACTATTATTAAGCTACTGTTTTGCACCAGGCACTGGAAGAGACTTGCAGTCGAGGGAGGGAGGACGTTCAACATACAAGTAAACATGTAATAAACATATAAATAAGCAAGCAGTTAATCATGACTTTGCTATTGTTATTAAAAAATAATATTAATAATAATAATAGTGTCTAATAGATGCTGAAAAAAATTCCAGCTGTTGGTCTGGGGAACACCAGTGGACACAAGAAATGTGTAATACTTGTCAGGATCAGTAAACATGCCTTTTAAAAGGCAGAATTTTACAGACCAACAGACTTCAAATCCTAACTCTACCACTGCCCAGTCATGTGACCCTGTGCAAGCCCTTTCCTCTCTGACCCTCAGTTTTCTCATCTATAAAATGTTTCTGTGAATATTAAATGAGAACATGTTTACACTCATTTCACTCAGAACAGAGTAAGTACACAGTAAAACATTTTTTGTTATTGCTAGTAACTAAAGCTATGGACCTTTGGGCTAAACAAAATTTTCAAAATCTGTGTAAAATATATTTAATTCAAAACTATTAAGGCCTTCAGCTGTGATTGCTAGGAATGTGTTTGTAGAGATATATGTTTTCATGGGTATTGATAGTAACTTACGTGACCAGCTTTGGGTACAAATAAGGATGCTTTTATTTCTATGTTTCAAAATAATGAAATGAGCAATTACTGTTCATAGTAACAGAAAATCCAACACATCGCTCAGAGACCTTTCACTTTGCCCAGAATTATCCAGGGCTTATTTGTTCCAAAGGACTCAGTACAGGTTGCAGACACCAGGCAGAGAGAACTGCCAAGTGTGCCCGCCTGGGTGTTCGTGTTGCATCCCTTGCTGCCACATGGGGCATGTGCTCACCCTTCCTGCACTTCCTGGCAGCTGCTCAGCCAATGTTGTAGCCGCCTCCATGCTAGCGCAGCCCTGTCAGGGACCACAGACCAAATCTTGGGTGGGTGCTGCTCTTTCTGTTCACACTCTCCTGAGCTCTGCCATTGTTTCTGCAAAACAGCCTCAGGCCAGGGAAGGTGGGTGGAAAGGGCGGGCTTCCAGCCGCAACCTTGCCCACAGCCCGCGGGATGGGTTGGGTCATCAGTCTCGACTCTCCCTTTCCTCCTGGGTGATTCCCTTTGCTCCTGTGAAACTTGCCACCTCCTCCCGAGCCTCCCACTAGCACACAAGGAAGGATTAGGAGAGGCAGCTCTGATCCGGCCACAGAAGGTCTTATTATATATACGCTTTCTTCCAGGGAATTGGTGCTTTTGCAACATTAGATATTTGCATACAAAGAGTATTCCTGCAAGGCGACTTTCTGCCTCAACTTGGACCAAGAAGCAATTGGCATTTCTCTCTGATAAAAATGAAATATAAAAATAAAATAATGGTGGTGATGACATTCTAATAGCTAATGTCCGTTGAGCACTCTGTGCCAAGCTCCGTGCCACCTCACCACCCACTGTGAGGTAGGTACCATTACTGGCCTATACTACACATGAGGTTTTGTCATTTATCCCAGGTCACGTACACCAGGTAGGGCCATTTGTCTGACCAGAAGACCCATATTCAGATTCCTTTATCCCCCCTCGTACCTACCACGTAATGTTCCACCGGGAAGACCGTGAGTAAAATCACACCTTTTACTAAAAAAGCAATCCTACTTTTTTAGTCTTGTTATCCATGTTAATTATTTCTGTTTACTCTCCATTAAGTAAATTTAGAAAATACTAAGAGTAAGGAAGTGGCAACAAATGATCAGGAACTGTATTGGACTAAGTGTGGGAGCACTGGGTTCTAGTCCCAGCTCTGCCAATAATTTGATGTATACATTTCAAATTATAGTGCCTCTCTGTGCCTCAGTTTCCTCATCTGTAAAACGACAGATGTACTAAATAATACCCAAATCTCTTCTAACTCTAAAATTCTGAACTCAGTGAAATGGCCGTACTTTAAATCCTGAATTAATGGTGCATGACAACGTGTGTATGTGTGTGTGCCTGTGGGTGAAGCATTGCAGGAGCAACCATTTGACTAACCCAGCCATTTATTCACTCCTTCCAGGCGGCTTGAAGGGAAACTCTCAGAAAAGATCAGCGGCTTGAAGCAAATGACCATGAAATCCCAGGACAGCCAGATGCACTTAATCTGGACTGGTGATTGGATCCCGTTTGGGTCATCTCTCTTGCCTGGTCTTAATTTACTTGCCTTTTTTTTTTTTTTTAAATATTTATTTATTTCTCCCCACCCCATGGTTGTTTGCACTTCTTGTGTCTGTTGACTTCCTTGTTTCTTTAGGAGGCACTGGGAACTGAGCCCAGGACCTCTGATGTGGGAGGGAGGTGCCTCTGTTCCCTGCTTTGTTGTGTCTCTATGTTTTTTTTCTCCTTGTGTCTCTTGTTGAGTCATCTTGTTGCATCATCTTGCCGCGCCTGCCCGTCGCATCAGCTCACTGTCTTCCTCGTTTTTCTTTTGGAGGCACTAGGAACCTCTGCTCCCTCCTTTGTTGTGTCTCTCATTGTATTTTATTTCTTGTGTCTCTTGTTGCTTCATCTTGTTGTGTCTGCTTGCAGTGCCTGCCCGTCACGCCAGCTCGCTGTCTTCTTTAGGAGGCATCAGAAACCGAACCACGGACCTACCCATGTGGTAGGCGGGAGCTCAATCGCTTGAGCCACATCCGCTTCCTTTACTTGCCTTCGTTCTCCCTTACTTCCTGCTACTGTCCATTCTTGTTCCTCTCAAGAGTTGTGATCTCAAAATGCCACTCTCCTACGGGCAGAGATGGTTCTGGCCGGTGCTTTCTTGGTCCTCCGTCCCTACACAGGGCCTGGGCACGGGCCCCTCACACTGCCTGAGTTGTAAAAGGCTCAGGATGGAAACAGCTTCACTTTTTCTCACATCCTTGTGAATCACATAGTGAGGCACTTAGTGGAACTTGAAAGTTTAGCTAGCCGGGTACTTGCATTGAATTGTCCGCCCTACATGCAAATACCACTCTTGATGCGACTGTAATGTAAAAAACAAAAGAGAAAAAAGCACATTTCAGAGTTTTTATAACTTGTAAGTCCCAGTGTTGATGAAAGGGTAGTGAAACAGGTATTCTTAAATGCAGCTGGTGGAAATTTTTTAAATTTTTAAAAATTTTTAAAAAGTATGAACTTTCTGGAAGGTGATTTGACACTAAATCAAAATATTTAAAATATGCATACCTTTCTTTGATCCTGTGTTTCCTATTAGAAAAATGAATTCCAAGAAAGAGTCATGGAAACGGCAATATTTAGCTATAAAACTTCCTCAGAGTATGCTTGTGATTGAAGAATGTTGGGCACAAAGCAGATTTCTAAGAACATGGGGCTCAATAAATTATGATCCATCCAGATAAAGGAATATCCTTAATCCATTAAAAATTGTATTGTAGAAGAACACTAATGAAATGAGAAAATGCTCATGAACTCTATTATGTGAAAAAAAATGGATTCAGAAAACAGTACATGTAGGACAACCCCATAAAACTTGCATATGTGTGTGTGGATATATGTTTATTTAAAAGAAAAAAACTAGAATAAACACCAAAATGTTAACAGTGTTTATCTCTACATAGTGGAATAACATGTGCATCTTTTTAAAATTTATATTTTTTAATTGTGTGTGGGAAAGGGTGATCTTGAGCCTGCGGGGACCAAGCTGGCTCCAGACTTCTCCAAGCCCACATCTCTTTGCCTCCAATTCTTACCTGTCCAAGTATATATATAATTTTTTAAAAAGCAAAACACACTTAACAGACATTTGTGTCCCCGGTCAGCAGCCAAGAGAAAGGTGGGCCATGTCTAAGTGTTCCCTCTCTTAGATGAACAAGCTGGCTGTGTTTCCTTCCGACTACTCCACCCCATCCTTTCTCCCCTCCTCATCCTCCCATCGAGGCTCAGGAACTCTGCATGGTGGAGGCTGGCTCCATTAGTCACTCCAGCAGGCTCCCCAAGCTGCAAGCATGCTCGCCCCACCAGGAACCCTCCTCTCTGTGTGCTGGAGAACTGCTTGTGCACAGCTTTTCCCAACTGTCATCAGTGACATCATGTTGGTAGCTTGAAACTGACCACAAAGGGAGTATTTACGCCACGGAAATTGGCAAAATGCTACAAATCAGGGTTGTTGATGGGCTTCCCCCTCCCAGAGGAGCCGGCTAGTACACATTTAGCAGCACTCTGCTGCTTGTGACCGTCGTCCCCTGCACGGCTTCCTGTTCTGGCAGCTGCTGCTGACCCGGTGCCCTGCAGGTGCCACCCTCTCTGCTCACCTCCAGGCCTGCACCTCAGTGCTTCCGCTTGCGCGTACAGTGTTCTGGGCCCTGGGTTCTCAAAGCAAAGGCCTTGGGCCGGCAGCACATCACTCGTTAGAAATGCAAATTCTCGGCTCCTGCCCCAGACCCACTGAGTCAGACGCTCTGGGTGGGGCTCAGGGATCTGTTCTAGCAAGCCCTGCAGGGGGCACTGGTGCCCAGGTAAGTGTGCGTGGCGCAGGACAGCGGGGGCCCCGGGAAGCTCTGTGCACGCCCACAGGGAGGCAGGCCACATCCTGGGCTGCCCCCTCCAGATCTGGCTTTCTCAAACGCGCCTCTGCCTCCGTGGAGTGAGATCCTTACACAGATCACTAACGCCACCCCCTCCCTCGCCCCACCTTGCCATGGGAGAGGGGGAGTCTAAGATCAGAAAGCCCTAGAACTTGACAAGATCAAGTGCCACAGCCCACTCCCGCACTTACATCTAGATAAAAATGATACAAGAGGAGGTCTACCAATGTTCAGATTTTTCCATATGGGGGAAAAATCAAAATTTTACTAATTCTCCCCTTCCTTTTCTCTGCCCATTCTTTACTGTTTCCCTAAGCCCACGCTTTATCTGCCTCCTGGGTGATCAGTCCAGCACTGCCTGCCCCCACAGAGTGGCAGACATTTTCATTTTGAACCTTCCAAGCCAGCTTTGGCAGCTTAAGTTCCCCAAAGACATTCTTTCTGCATATTCCAAGGAAGTGGTGATAATAAAAGGTCTATTTTGACACCAGTCACTTGCCTTGGGCAGCCGTCTAGTAGCTGTAACACTGAGACAGAAAATTCTGGTCTTGCTCTGACCTGTGGCAGCACTTCAGGAAATGCACCTGCCCCATGCTGGATGGGAGGGCAGCCACGAAGGCAACCCAGTCCCTGGCCCCTCAGGACAGAGGCATTTCCCTCTCTCTCCCTTCCAAAGTATAGATAAAGCTGGTCATCTTGGGATCGCGCAGTCTTCCGTAGGTCGCCTCCTGGTATTCGATGATGAGGCCTGCATCACCTCTTGTTTCGAAGGCAGTCATCTTTCTATCAGCACCAGAAGAGAGCAATCACACAAATAACTTGCACCGAAATAAAATCACTTACATTTGGCTTTGAAATGCATGGCATGTTCAGGAGCAGTAGATCTCTTCTAATTTGCTTTGGCTCCAATTAATATTAAAACAAGGTGGCAGGGAGCAGGGACAGAGCCTGGCTTTAATTTGTCACAAGCAGAAAATTGAGACTGTCAGCAACTGGAGAAAGCCCTGGAACTGCGAATGGCTGGCTGGTCCAGCTGAGCGGGACATTGATGTCCTTGGCTGCCTCCCCACAAGTGCTACCCACCCCCACCCCAGGACCCCGGCCTCACTCTCTGCTTGCCATTTCCCGGGGCGCAGAGAAGGGGCCAGGGCTTGCACAGGAGCCACGTGTCCAGCACAGTTGCAGCCTCTCCCGCCGCCCAGGCCACACGGCCACAGGGGGCTCTTGTGGGTTCCAGGCCTGTCTGCCCACTTTCCACTGCTCACAAGAATTTCAGCAGCAAGTAAGGGAAAGAGACATTATTTCGAGATAATCTATTCTCACTGATGTTTAAAGAGAAAATCATCTCCACACTTCGGCACTTTATGATTAATAAAAAACCCTTGGGAGGTGCTTCCCCTCTGCTAAGGAAGCCACGAGGAGCACAGGACTGTGGTGAGGAAGCACCAAGAGCAGGAGAGGAGACCTACCCTGTGTCTTCAGAGCCCCCAGGCCAGGCACAGGGCATCACTCTATTGCTGTTGGAGGGCTGATGACCCCAAGGCCCAAGGGGCTGGAAGAGTGTCTTCCTTCTCACACCTTCTCACAGGGCCCCAAAGTGAGGGTGATGGGCCCAAAGGGTAACGTGGAGCAGACAAGGCTGGTGCCTGCCCAGATCCCCTGGGACCCCTCCTTACCATTCTGAGCACACCCCCCTTCCGTGCGCTTTCTGCTCCTAACTGCCCACAGCTCTGGCTCTTTTCCGGGAGGCTGCCCTTGGCTTCAGGAGCTCGTTCTGCCTGCTCTGCACATGCCCAGAGCAGGTAATGCCTGAGGACCTACAGCTCTGAGTGGATCAGGTTGAGGCTGCACTCCTTGATGCTGGGCGCTTGCTGGGCTGCCTCCCTTCCCCAAGTCCCCTTGCTCTCCCTCGATAAGTCATGTGCACACAGAACCTCCTCCCAGGGCTCCACTGCCAGAAAACTCCTAGGACCTAGGAAAGAGACTAAATGTGACCACTGCTTGATGGCACCCTCAAGCCTACATGGGGCATTCATTCAATCATTTATTCACTCATTCACTCATTCAACAAAAATGTATTGAGTACCTGCTGTGTACCCAGCAGTGTGCTAAGTCCTGGACCTGGAGACCCTGCATCACATGGGTGAGGCATCCAGGTGACAGCTGTATGGGGAGATGAGAGAGGGCTTGAGCGCCAGGCTGAGGGCAGTGCAGAGCCACTGAAGGCTCTGGGTGTGGGGCATGGGGCGTGTGAAGCTTGAGATCATCAGTGTTATGTTTTAGAAAAAGCCCTGTGGTTTGGAGAATGGATGGTGCTGGGGTAAGAGCCAATGCAGCAAACCACCCAGAAGGCCATTGCAGGGGCCCAGGTCCCAGGTCCCAGGGGATGGTGGACAGGACAAGGCTAATGGCCAGGTATTGGGCAGAGATGGCAAAGGAGGGAAAGACCCAGGGGACTTACTCCATAACCCAAAGACAAGTGCCCCCATTGTGGAAGAAACCCAAACAGCACCCGAAACTGAGTGCCTCCAAGGACAGCTAGAGGTCAGAGGAGAGGATGACAAGCCAGGGTTGGAGTGGTCAGGGAAGGCTGCATGGAGGAAGTGGGAGCTAAACACCTTCACAGGGATGGGACGTATTTGGCTTGGCCTAAGGGCTTGTCCACACTCTCAAAATAGCGCAGTGGGGTCAGGGTCTGGATAGGCAGAGGAGCAGGACCTGAGATGAGGTGCAGCTGAAGGAGCCAGGACCCAGGAGAGAATCCTGCCAGCAATCCAGGCTGATCTGGAATGTCTAAGACCATATCTCTGCATGGTCAGAGGCCACGGAGCAGGAGAGGAGACCAGCCCAAGGCCCCAGGGCCACAGGGACAAGTGACCTCTTTCCTTGAGAGGTAGAACTATACTGGCCCGGTCACCTCTGGGGAGCATGTGGCTCCCACGCCCTGGGATCTGAGGCCTTTAGCTGGAGCTGTGGCGCCAGTGCCTGGTGAGTGCTAATTACAGTTTTAAACATCTGCTCCAGGCTCCCTTTCATCTCTGGGGAATCTGACAAAGTAGCTTTTAATTTTCCACCAGTTCTCGGCATTTCACAGTCAGAGCAAGAGAGGATGAAGGAAGCCAGTGTCCGCCCTGCACAGGGCTCCACAGAGTGGAGGGTGAGCAGGCTGACCGTCTGACTGCCACCTTCTGGAGCCAGGCCTACCCCAGTGACGCTGGCCTCTGCCTGGGGGCAATGGCTGCTCTCGAGGGCCTTGGGCCTTCTCGTCCTGGCGGGTGCTCTGCTCTTAGGGGATCTTTCCCTCCCACTTGCACAGCCACAGGGTGATTTTCTGTGGCGAGCCCTGGAATCCTGATACCTTGGGACTGGGCTTGACATACTTCAGTTCCACAGGTGTTTAGATGCTCTGAATAGCCATGTGTTTAGGGCACCAATACAGGCTCTGAGCTCCCAATGTTCACAATGGGCACAATAACACTTCAAGGCTGTGTTACAGACCCACCAAACAGGTGAGAGCGCACACAGCTCCCAGAGGCTAGGTGGCAAGCCCAAGGTCCCAGGCAGCGAGGGGAAGTGACGTGGTTTCACCGGGTCTGACCCCCAGGGCCCTCTCTTCCTGCTCTTTCCCATTGTGACCCATCCCCTGCCTTTAAGGGGCTTCCATCTCACTGAAGACAGCAGATCATAGATGCGAGGCAGAAAGGAGCCAGCCCTGTGCTCCTGCAGTAATATCCTCATTTTACCAACATCACACCTTACACTACTACAGAAACATGCCATCACACCAATACGAAGTGGCGTTGTTGATGCATTGACATGGTGTCGCAGTGACATTATTTTACATTGAATTTCAAATTATTTTTTGGCACCTACTTCAGTTCTATTTGAAAGTCCATGCTCTTTCCTCTGTCGTACAAGTTAAAAGGAAGAGAAAGAGCCATTCCCACACCAGGTCGTTGCTCATGGCAATATCTCCAAGCCCTCACCCACCCACCCCCACCAATCACATCTCTCTGGACACTCAGATGCCCCCCAAACTGCTGGGCCCCCATCCCTGCTGACGTCATCTTTCTTCCTTCTGCAGGGGAGCAGGACAGACACCTGTCGGTCTGCAGTCCCTCATCCTGCATCCTGATTTTCACTACTCCATGGACCAGTTAATCTCCTGCAAATTGTCCCTTTCTCGGATCATCACAGCCATCCTTAACCAGCTTCTATCTATCCCCTCCCCCTTGCTTTTCCATTTATCTCAAAAACATCCCTCTTGTGTTTGGGCTCTGTCCTCTCTCCTGTCACCTCTCCCCTCTCCCTTTATTCATTCTCTCCCATCCTCCCCCACTCCCCTTCGCCTTTTTCTTGCTTTCTCCCCTCATGGCATTTGTAATCTCCAAAGAGCAGTCAGGTCGAGGTTGATAAAGTTAAGTGCTGTGCTAATAATACTCAGCCTCTGGGGACAGGCATGCCCTAAGCTTTAGAGCGAGGTTAGACATGACAAAAAGTCAGAGCCACCAGCCACTGAAGGCTTGGACAGAGCCCCGAGTCTCCTCAGCATATCTACCCAGCCACATCCTCTTCCATCTAAAATTAAGCCTGCTGGTCCTCGGCTGCCTTCCCGGTCCCTACCATAGCACAGAAATGAGCAACCCGCAGCCCACTTTGCTTCTCTGAGCAGCAGGATGAGATCTGGGCCTGAGATCTAGTTTCAGAGCGAAATATTGGGAAGCTTCTTCCTCTCAAATATGCCCAGATACAACATTTAGTGACTAAATAGCGGAGGCAATTTCCCATCAATAAGTTGGCTAATTACACTTTAAAGTACATTTTCCCCATGAGAATCAATCAAGTTATTTTCATTTTGAATGAAAATATGCAGTCCATAAACATTTTTATTTTTCTCAAATTGGCTGTCATGCTTGGGAAAAAAAAAAAAGCTCGCTCAACATTAGGATTTGCTGTCACACAGACTTCGACTAACTCCTGCGTCTGCTGCTTACCAGCTGAGCAACCTTGGGTAAACTGTTCTGTACAAAATGACCAACTCAGGAGGCTGTGTCAGGAGGAGCAGATCAGGTAGCGTGTGCCATGTTACAGCAAATTACCACAAACTGCGTGCTGAAAACAACAGAACTTTATTCCCTCCCAGTTCTGGAGGCTAGAAGTCCAAAATCAAGGTGTCGGTAAAGTGGCGCCCTGATTCCTTCTGGAGACTCTGGGGGTGAGTCTGTTCCATGGCTCTCCCTTGGCTTCTGGAGCTTGCTGGCCAGCCTTGGCGCTCCGACTCGCAGCTGGAACACTGCCACCTCTGCCTCCGGCGTCACACGGCATTCTCCCTGTGTCTGAGTCCTCACCTGGCTTGCTTATAGGGACAACGGTCATTGAATTCAAGGCCCATGCTAATCCAGCATGACCTCATTTTAACTAATTATACCTGCAAAGACCCTCTTTCCAAAGAAGGTCACATTCTGAGGTTCCAAGAGGACATGAATATTTGGGGGACAATATTCGAGCCAGTGCACCCAGCTGGCTCAGCAAATACCTGGTGGGACTCCGCAGCTTTCAGATTTCAAAGCCTCCTCCCTCAGACCTATCTGGTGGTTGGTTGTCCTAAGCTTAAGTGGCAAATTTGGAGGTAAACAATAAAACGGTAACTCAGGAAACTTGTAACTAGCTGATGGAATAGAATTTTGTAAAACCTGAATTCCTACCCAATTCAGTATATGCAACGATTATTTTTCAACATTTTATATTGTCAAAAGTACATAAACGTACGACTTAAGAAAATATTCTAAAGCAAACCCATGTTGTAACCACCTCTCAGTCACCAGATGAAACACGGCCAGTGCCCAGTCTCCCACATCCTGTCGCCGCAGCTCACTGCAATCCCTTCCTCATTTCCCTTATGGTTTTCCACCCGAGAATGTATCGCTAAACCCCACAGTGTCATCACCCTATTTTGAATTTTATATAAATTAAGTCATTACCAGTTGTATTATTCTGTGTCTGACTTCTTTTCATTCAACATTACGTTTGTTAGATTCATTTATGTTATTGAGTACAGCTGTAGTTTGTTCATTTTCATTGTTGTATACTATTCTGTTTTGTGAATCAACCACAATTCATTTATCTGTTCTATTGTTAATAAGCCTTCGCATGAAAAAGATTATCTAAATTCAGAAAATTTGGCGTGTACTTGAGTTATAGTCACTTTTTAACGAAGCAAATAAAATTGTGAGGATGTTGGAAGTTTACAAATGCATCTGAAAATATTGTTATAAAACCAACAAAAAAGAAGTTAGACTCTGATTTATCAACAAATGAATAACTTGAGTATGAAATACTTCTGTTTACGTGAACCAGGTTTAAAATTAACCAAAAAAAAATATATATTGGCAAATAAAAAAAATATATATTAAAGACAGCTTTTTGGGAAGCAGATGTGGCTCAAGCGATTGGGCTCCCATCTACCATATGGGAGGCCCTGGGTTCGATTCCTGGGGCCTCCTAGTGAAAGCAACTGGCCTGGCATGGAGAGCTGACAGCACCGTGGAGGGCTGGCAGCCCGTGCTGCGAGCTAGTGCAGCAAGATGACGCAACAAAGGGAGACGCAGAGGAGAGTGAGAGACACAGGAGACCAGGGAGATGAGGTGGCTCAAGCAATTGAGTGCCTCTCTCCCACACCGGAAGTCACGGGATTGGTTCCTGGTGCCTCCTAAAACAAAGAGAGAAAGACGAGAAGAAAAGACAAGCAGACATGGAAAGAATACACAGCGAGTGGACACAGAAAGCAGACAGCAAATGTGAACAACAAGGGGGGTGGGGGAAGAACTTATTGTAGAGTAAGCCACAAATGGACACAAACCAAACTATAATGCAGCCTGGTGAACAGGCAACATGGCAGCCAATGCAGTTGCACTACAGCTCACATAACTTGAAACAGTCCTTTTGATACCTCCCCAGGCAGACATGGGGAAGCTTTCACGAAGGACCCCCTATGGGGCTGTGTGAGCAAAGGCGCCCATGGGAGCAGACGCAGGTCCAAGGGGACCACTAGTCGTTCATGCCCACGCTAGGCAGTAGTGGCTCCTCAATGCAAACCCTGCAGGCTACCCTGGAAGGGGGGAGCAAGATGTGGAGGTTGAAGTTCAAGACTGGAATTAACATCCCAGTTCTCCTGCCTGCTTCAGAACAGCCAGGAACATTTGTCCTAAATCAGTAGGCAACATTTGACCTCAAGCTTGATAGCAAAGCTAAAATGGCCATTCCTCTGCTTTACTAAGATAAATAAAAGTCCCTTTCTTACTCATTTTTTTTTTTTTTTTTGGTTTAATTACCACTATCATTTTCTACTAATTTCCTTTTTCCAATATGCATGTACAGGATTTCTGGTACATCAGCAAGTTTTTGTGGGCTAGCCTGTCACTGTTATTTGTAAGCTAGGGCTTGAGGTTTCAAGATTTCAACAGTGTTTGCTGGGAGGGGCTGGGGGCTGTTTCTCCATCACAGTATGGAAAAGAGAGCCAGCATTTAGTGAGCAATGGCTCAGTGCCCAGGCCTCATGTAAGCTACCTCATTTAACCTTTATAGGGCACCATCTCCAACCAGCTCAGCATTCATGCCTGCATTTTACAGGAGAGAAGGAGGCCTGGAGAGGTTAAATGACTTCCTCTCGGTGGTGCAGCTCAGATAACTGGAAAACAATAATAGTTAGGCCTCTGGAACTCAGACAGGCTTGGGGGACCATCGAGCTTCATTTCTTACTCTAGCTGTGGACCTTGGCAAATCACTTAACTATCCTCTACCCCCACTTTCTTCATTGATAAGATGGGGAGAACAGTGGTGCCCACTACATGAGATAATGTGTGTAAGGGATTTAGCCAAAGTCTGACCCTTAGTGAGGGTTTTTGAAAAGGAAGCTATTCTTTTTAAATGGCCGAGACAGGGTTCAGGCCATGGTGGAAGCTGACTCCAGCTCTGTCTCCTTTGCTCTGCAGCCTCTTACTCTTAGCCTAAGCTCCTGGCTGGGGTGGACAATCACCCCAGGACTGAGGGGTTTCCTGGGACATGAGACTTTCAGTGCAAAAACCAGACGGCCCCAGGCAAAGCCAGATCACCTCAGGCCTCCCACTGAGCCATAGGGAAGTGAAGGTTTTTGGTTATCTATTGCTGTGTAACAAGCCACCCCAAAATTCAGTGGCTTTAAACAACAGTAATCATCTCATGAGTCTGCTGTTTGGATCGGGCTCGGCAGGGAAGGATTGCCTCTGCTCTACACAGTGTCAGCTGGGACAGGCTGGCGGAGGCTAGAGGAGCCAAGATGGCGTCACAGCTGGACGGGCTGGGTAGTTATTGGCTGGGCCACTCTCTCTGAAGTCTCCCAGCCTCCAGGGCCCCCTTTCTCTCTCCATGGGGCCCCTCTTTAGCCATCAGGGTAGTCAGACTTCTTTACGTGGTTTCTCAAGGTTCCAAAAAATCTGAAAGCAGAAGCTTCCAGGTCTCTCAAAGCCTCAGCCTGGAACTGTCATAGCATCACTTCAACCACGTTCTAGCAAAGCAAGTCATGAGGGCAGCCCAGGATCCTGGGGGAGGCCAAGTAGACTCCAGTTTGTGATGGAGGAGCAGCTCCTGCGTTCGGGAACAGGAGCACCCTTGTTGGCAGCCATATTTGCAGACAATCTACCACATAAAGTCTATAGAAATTTACAGAAGGCAAGCTCAAGTGGCTAGAAACCATGGGAGGAGAAATTTTGGAGGCACCAAGAAGAATGGGTAGAATTGGATATGCCTAGAAAAGGCATGAGGGATTATGGCAAAGAGAAAGTTTGAATAAAGACTCAAAGCAAGATCCTGTGTGGTGTGTTCATAGACATCCCTGTACGCAGCTTGACTGGAGCTAGGGCCTGTGGGAAACAAGCTAAACTGGGGAGGGGGACAGTTGGAGCAAGGAGGACGTTGAAAGCTAATCTGAGGAGTGCAGCAGAGCTTATCCCAAGGGCAGTGGGCAGACACTAATGCCCTCTGGATGGAGAGTGACATGCTGGAAGTGGTATTTCGGGAAAAGTAATTTGGCAACAGTGTTCGGGAGGGGTGAGGGAGATAGAGGAGTCAGCAGAAACGCTGGCCTGAGGAGATGAGAGACCAGAGAGCAACCCAGAGGGAGGGGAGAAGGGGAGACCATCTCCTGTTTATGATTCTTTGCAAGTATTCATACATCTCTCCAATGGGTACCTAGCCCTGGGGGTGGGGTAGGGGTAGTGCCTTGAGGGAAGAGTCTAGGCCTGTCTAATCCCCCACTTCCCTAGGTGACAGATCAGACCTCCCAACCAGGGATCCTCATCCTTCAGGGAGAAGGTGATGCTCTCAGTCATTGGAGGAGGTTTGGCCCAACCTGGTTTTTCCCCAAAAGGACTAGTTTACAAAGCATCATTCTCATTCGTCTGCCTGCAGAGCACGATGCCAATTCCCAGGCATTGAGCCAAGGTCCCAGACCCCAACCCCTCCTTCCCTCTGCAAACCTTCCCTCCAGCAAAGCATCTCTTCCCTGCCTCCCATATATACTCCATGTCTCTCTGCCTTAGATTACGACTTCCTGGGACTGATCTGTCTTCACCTTCCTCTCCCCCTCTTCAGGGGCCATCTGCAGCCCCTCCTCTAGGAAGACTGCCTGGTACCCCCAAGCACTGGGGGGCAATTGTTCCTCTGAAATGACACCCTCTCCCTTCCTCAGCAAGCCCCAAGACTTAGTGTGGACTGGTAAGATGTTGTGTGTGAAACTGTCTCATCAACTTAGCTACACAGGAGGGCAGGGCCTGTGTCTTAACTGTCACAGAATTGGCTACATAGTAAGTGCCAAACATAAAGATAGCAAGAGATGAATTGTTCCTGGTCTCAAGCCCCCTTCTGCATAACTAAGGCATGAATTCTTTGACAACTGGCTGAGGTTGGGTGGCATCACAGTGAAGCTAAGAGGCTCCCTTGAAATCAGTAAAATCAATTATTATTCTTATTATTGCCCCTGAACTTTCCTTATCCCCAAAACCATTAGAAGGGCTGAAGAACCCACTCCCCTTTGTAGCTTGTTCATGGTGATGGTGGGGGTAATGGATTGATGTCTTGGGCTGGGTTCACTAGAAGCAGAACCTGAGTCGAGGATTGGCAAACATGATTGATTGGGGGTGTGCTGTCAGGAGTGAGGGGAGCAGGACAGGCAGGGAAGGCGCTCAGCAAGGATGGAGTCTCTGCTGGAGTCTAATCTTAGCCTAATCCCATGCGGAATTCTGGAGCACAAACCGCATTGCAAAGTTAGCTCCACTTGAGATAATGTGAGGGTGGCCACCCGTCCTGCCTGCCTGGGACTGCCCCAGTTTTAGCACTGAAAGACCTGCATGCTAGGAAACAATTCAGTATTGCACAAATGTTTCCTGTAAGAGGCCCAGCTTTGATGCTGCCAATCAGTCATTAGCTTTGCGCTGCTTCTGAGCAGCGGAGAAGCAAAGCTCCAAGGCCAGGTGGCTCCCGTCCACCCGGAGGGCGAGACTCTGGAGACTGGAGAAGGGGGTGGCTATGAGCTTATCAACTGGGAGAGGGTGCAGCCCAGGAAAGGGGACCTGGGCGTGGAACGACGCCAGATAAGCACCCCCAGAGCAGGGCTCTGCCTCACCCACCACAGCCTGGAAGCAGCACTGAGGCCAGGCAGGCCACGCCATCCCCCTCCAGCAGCTGAGCAGCAAGGCCCATCCCCAGCGCTGGTTCTGAGAGCACCTAATAGGTTTCCCACAAACCCTGTTGGCTTTCTGGTTGTTTGCAACTCAATTAAATTAACAAATTGGTCTCTTTGCCCAGAGTCTTTCCGCTGCCTGTATTTTAGCATATGCCAGTCAGGGTGGCCCAGCATCTCCAGATGGCTGGGAGCTCATTCTGTGACTCCAATGCCAACTCATCGCTGGGGTAGTGTGTGTGTGCAGAGGGGGTGGGAGAGACCAGAGACAGAAACACAAAGCCAGAGTGCGGAGAGAAAGAAACCCAGGTGGGAAGAGAAAGAAAGAGAGAGAGGAGGAGAAAAGGGACAGGAGACAGGAAAGCCTGGTCTCCTTGTAATAAACTAATCAGCAGATGCCAAGGACTCTAACCTTCCTGGAGGAAAGGCTTCCACTCCAGAATGTTGGGGTGGAGGAAGGTCTCTGAAGAAGTCTCTCAGCCTCCAGTTTCCAGGGATAACAATGAGATTGTTGGTTCTCAGAATATGATCCCTGGACAAGAAGCATCGACATCACTGGGGAACATGTTAGAAATGCAAATTCTCGAGCCTCACCTGGGACCTCCTGAATAAAGACTGGGGGTGGGGCCCAGGAACCTGTGGTTTAACAAGCCCTCCAGGTGCTTCCCATGCACACTCAAGTTTGAGAACCACTCTTCTAAAGTTGCAGGGCTCAAAGCACCTGAGGACAGTGCTGGGCGGATTCTAAGGAGTTGAGCCTGTTGTCATAGCCACAGGGCTGTTGCCTTCCAAGAGGAATAGGTGGGTAGTCTAAAGAGCTGGCACCACCTTCAAAGTCACTCAAATGATACCTCTTCAGGCTTCAATTAAATGTAGGAATTAAGAGAAACGGGGAGGAGGTAGGAAATAGCAGGAAGGAAGAGAAAGGGCAGCCTGGATAAAAGTTTGCTTGAAAAGGCCAAGGTTTCAACTGGTCTATGATAACTCCTAAGTAACAGACACTCAGCTGCCTTCACACAGTCCATTGTGGAGAGGAGAGGAAGCACTGATGGAAATGCAACCCGACCCCTGCATTGGGGGGGAAGGTCTACTAGGTAGAAGACCCGGGAGGGGTCTGGGCTGGGTGAACAAGCCTGTGAAGCACTCGTAGAGGGGGTTTGTGGTGAACAGGAAATACAGGTCCTGTGTGGACTATGCAGGAGCTGCCGGGCTCCAGCCCGTTGTTAGCACTCAGAAATGCAGACCTGTACTACCAGACTGGCTGGCTTTTTGCAGGGGAATGCCCCAAATCCAGATTTTGGTGTAAAACAGCATGTCTTGTGAGCAGAGCTACGAGAAGTTCAGATATTGCCTGAATATAAAGCAGAGCTGTGTCTAGACTGGCGGTACAGAATGAGATTTTGAGGGGTCCAGGATGCCAGGACTTCATCCTGGAGTGATGGGGGCAGTAAGACACTGTACAGAGAGGACCATGGTGGTCAGATGCCCCCAAGAACATGTCTTGAATTCCCTCTGCATGCTACCACCCGTTCCCTCTCTTCCCTCTTGAGGGCCAGCATTCTTTCCATAAGCCCCCACCTTCAAATATATAAAATCTTTCTTTTCTCTACTTAACACATATGGCTGAAACCAGAAAGTGAAATAACCTGTGCTTAGTCCCCAGCCAGGAGGTGAAGCATCGGAAGCAAGACGAGAAAGTAGCATCTGGCCCTTGGGCTTCCCTCAAAGGTTCTCGCAGTGAGGGTGCTGCTTCTGTGGTGGGTGGAGAAAGAGGACAGGGAGCTTGAGTGTGCAGGGCTCTCCACAGTCCTGAGTTCATCAAGGAACATGGCTTTGGCCTTGAGCAGTCTTAGCTCTCCTGACCTTTGCCTCCTCCAGATGTCCTCAAGCACTCTAATATTTATTTCTACTTGGAAACATGGCTAAATCAAGGAAGAAGAGAAGGGACACCATTCACCTTCCTCTATAAGAAAGACTCAAAGCCCTATTTCTTACCCTCCAATTGGTGTGCCTGGGCACAAGGGTAGCAATCCATCCTGGTTTGACAACCAGAGGTCTAAGGATACCTGGAAACAATTGAAAGTGGTTTCTGGTTGCAGGTTCTGGTCATCCAAAATGGTGGCACAAGACACTCCCAGGTGCTGTTCTCCCACAGAATCTTTGAACAACTAGCAGAAACTGGCAGAGTCATCTTCCACAGAACTCTGGAAAACAGTTAAAGCACTGCAGTAACTGGATGATTGCTGAATTAAGAAAAAGCAGCTTTTTGAATTTTCTTTTCTTTTATTAGAGAAGTTGTAAGTTTACAGAAAAATCATGCATAAAATACAGAGTTCCCATATACCACCCTATTATTAACACCTTGCATTAGTGTGGTACATTTGTTACAATTCACAAAAGGACATTTTTATAATAGTAATATTAACTATAGTCCATCACACAATAGGGTTCACTGTTAGTATTGTAAAGTCCTTTGGGTTTTTGGTTTTTTTTTTCAATTAAAAAATTTTTTTTAAATTAGAGAAGTTGTAGATTTACAGAAAATATATATACATGTAAAAAATACAGCATTTCCATACATCCCCCTGTTATTAACACTTTGCATTACTGTGGTACCTTTGTTACAGTTGATGAAAGAATATTAAAATTGTACCATTAACTATAGTCCATAGTTTACACTATGCAATATTTTTTTTCTATATATAACACCTTTTTATTAATACCTTGCATTAGTGTGGAACATTTGTTATAATTCAAGAAAGAACAATTTTATAATTGTACTATTAACTACAGTCCATAGTTTATAATAGGGTTCCTTGCATTGTACAGTCTTATATCTTTTAATTTTTATTTTAGTAAAATTTATTTATTATTACTAATATTATGTGTTACTTATTACAGCTATTTTCGTGAGTATCCACTTAATTCAGTAGGGGAATGCCTTTGGGTTCGCTAAGGACTTGTCTCGTTTGTATCTTGCATGCAGGACTGACAAGAATTACTTCAGCAGTGACCCGAGGTGAGTTTATTTCCTAAACCTATTGATTAACTTTTTTTTTTTTTTT